>JAVCKT010124127.1:0-20146 GCA_032273925.1 Rhynchotus rufescens
ATGACAAAACAAAAAAATTTTTTTTTGGAGAAATACTTATTTCATTAAGACATTAAAAAAGGGCTTTTTTTTTTTTTTGCTTCCTTTGTAATATATGATGCTTTCTCCTTTGGCTAAATTTGGGCTCAGTTTTTAGAGAGCAGCACTTGATTATATATATATATATTTTTGTCATTTAAGCAAAACTTTAGGATAAGAGCATTTCTAGGAGAGGAATCCACGTGGAGCAGGGAGATAAGTGTTACTTAAACCCTGGCTAGCCAGGACAGGCAAGCAGGCTGCCCTGTCCACAGGACAGGTCCTGTGGACCTGCAGAAGGTCCTGTGCATGTCCTGCAGAATGGAAAGCCCTGCAGAAGGAAGGCTGCTGCTCTGTAGGGATGACCTTTTCATGGCTTGATAGCTTTTTCTAAGGATTTTCCTTCTTGTCTATGTAACTCTCAGATGTTGTGGAGTAATTCTCCATTGCGACTGAGGAAAGCCCTGGCATCTACGCCCTTGGCATCACTGGCCAAGACTCCTTGCACGATGTTCCCAGGCTTGGAACACTGCATCCAAAATGCACTGGGGGGGCACAGTTCTCAATTTTGGGGTCTACACCCCATGATGTGCCTCCAGCATCTCCAGCATTCCTGTTAACACAGGTGGTGGAGCGGAGCTGGTGGTGGCTCCCTTGTCTCTTTTGAAGGCCCACACACAAGCAGGTTACCCCTTTTCTCCTCAGAGCTAACACTGACAAGCCTAACTTCCTCTTGGTCACGATATCTGCAAAATTTTTGGAGAAAAATATGGAAGCTGGGAAGGAGGCTCTCATGTTGTTTCAGCCAAGAAAAACTCCTGCTGTTGGCCACGGTGTGCAATTTCTGGCTTCCCTTCCAGTCCTGTTTCTGAGTGAATTTCTCATGGACCAAAGCAGGTTTGGGTCTGGGAGTGTGCTATAGAGTGAATATTCCCAAGAAAATCACTGCTTGGACTGAAAAGTTTTATTTTTGTCCAAGTTCAAAGGGGGAGATTTTAACAGATTAAGCGAAATCTAGATTTCAGTTGTTTATTGGCAAAACCTTAGCATGAGGGCCTCCTTATCATGACCTCAGCCTTGTTGCTGCCCAGCAAGCTCAGAACAGCAGGACCAGGAGCAGCCAAAGATGCAGAGGTGGAGAAGAGTTGCTCGTGGTGAGCACCATCAACCCTGTCTGGAGAAAAGGGAAGAGGGAGTAGAAAGAAGAGGGCTGAGAGCAGGTCACTTGCCTGCTTTTGGGCTGAAAATTGTGGAAAAGTGCACAGAAGGACTGGGGAAAATGGACAGAGAAATGGCATCAGAAGAGAGAACATTTCTGCAGAGATAACATGCCCTGAAGTCACGATCTGCCTGGTTTGGAGACGGAGGAAGGAAGGATGAAGGGTGACAGTGCAGTTGTAGGTGTGGGAGGATGAGGATGAAGCTAGTGGTGCACCAGTCTGGTGCATGGGGCTGAGGAGATGTCATGGGTTGAATGGAGCTGCATTCGGAGGAGCATCTGACATGATGAGGTGGTCGCTAGAGGAGAGTCTGAGGAAGAGCACAAGGGAAATAAGGAAAGTTCCTTGAGGAATGGTAGCAGTAGGACCCCAAAGCAGCATGTAGTACGGGAAACTGAAGAGCATTTATGAAATACCAGTCAATACTTAGAAAGTGAGGATGAGGGGGAATTAAGTTTGGCTTGGAAAGGACAAAACTGGGAGAAGAAATACTCAGCATCTCCTCATGGGCTGCAAAGTGACAGCAAAGGGTGGGGTTCTGTAACGGAGGGATGCTCTGGGAAAGGCTCCTGCCTTCCACAGAATGACTATCACTGGAAAAAGACCTTCAAGATCATCAAGTCCACTCGTTGACCCATCACCACCATGTCTTTGTGAGAGCCACGAGGACATGGCACGGGTGGGTTGCGGATGTATTTTCCTCTTGGTTTATGCCCAGCTTGGTTCTTTGGGCAAAGGCAACCCAAAGCCAGGCCTGATGTGGGTGACGCATGGGATGACCTGGCCATGACGATGCCGTCGGTGTCCTCGCAGCCGCGAGCCAGAGGTGACCAGGGAACGTTGGCGCCACGGAGCTGAGCGCTCCGCGTGTGCAGTGGTCGCTTCCCCATCGCTGTGGGTTTAAACACCTAATGTCTTTCATCAAACAACACTTGAACTTTTCACGGAGCGCTACGAGTGCTCCTCCTGCTTGTGTTATGGACAGCAAAGGCTCGGATGAGGCTTGGGGAGGCTGCACCAGCACATCTGCTCCTCAGACCACCCAGCAAAACTGCATAGATGGTCCAGGACACTTTCTTTTCCAACCTGTTTTCCCCCAAGTCACTGGAGCACTTCAGTAGAATGCACTTTATTTATTGGGATACTCACAAGGAAGGCTGTGGTCCCACGATGGGGCTGCAACGCAAGCAAATATTACTCCTCAAGGAAGCCTTCCTGGTGCACACCAGCTCCCTTGGCCACCCGCCCTGTCCCCGTGGTTGCCCCTCATCCCCCTTGGCCCTTTACCTGTCCTTCGGGGTTCCATCGTGTCTGCAGCGAGCGCAGGGAGCTGGGGCGCGTGCGCCTCTTCCATGCTGTGTGCAAGGCAGAAATCTGGGCACTTTTCATGTTTTTTGCCTACTTAGGGAAACGTTCAGCCAAGTTTGCTTTTGTTTGGGACCTGAGGGTCATAATTGCACAAAAAAAAAAAAAAAAAAAATCCTCCTCCTGAAATGCTGAACTTTTATTTGAAAGTTTTCTAGGCTGAAATAAAGAGGGTAGATAGAGTGAAATAACTCCCTGGGAAACCTGTATCCCATCGCAATGAGCAGTGATGGAAATCACAGTATCGTTATGGTTGGCAGAGACTTGGAGATCATGGAGTCCAGCTGAAATGTGGTGGAAACCAGTAAATCTCAGGCTCCTTGTGGGGAGCGAGGGGCTCTGCTCCGCTCCGCTCCCGGGATGGCCGGGATGGCTCCGGAGCCGCCGCTTGGCATCCCCGCAGCACCCTGCAGGCATCAAGCGTGGCACGGCTGCTAGGTCTATTTTTGAAAGGGAGGCTGTGAACGTAGGAACGGTGCTGGAGTGCCGGGGAGAATGATAAAGGCAAGATTATCAAATGCCTGGAAATTGCTAGTTTGTTATTTTTCTCACCTAATTTTATTTGCGGCGCCTGATTGTAGTGGCACGCATCTTTAGAAATGAGCCTGAGAAGTTATTCGCATATTGCTGAATTTTATGCTTTATGAGACTTTGCATTTGCCGGCTGCCCAGCCCTGCGGTCCAGCGCTGCCGTCTGCAGCCGTGCGAGGCGGGAGCGGGGCTGCGGCGCTCGGCTTTCCTGGCCCTCCACCAGGAAAGGAGCTTGTACCTGGTGCAGCCCCCGGGCCCTGCACCCCACCTGCCTGCCGAGGGTCATCCTCCCGGGAGCACCCTTGGGATCACATTCCTGCGCGCTGCATAGTGGGAGCTCTAGCGCTTTATATATAGGTTTAACTAAGGCACAGACGGGCGCCTGAGGGAACGCAGAGTCTCTCCCCGCCTTGTCCTGATGAAGCCGGTTCAATAAAGGGAATCATCTACAGGACGGATGCCGCCGGCTCCGCAGGGACACGGGCCACTCCCGCTGTCCCCATGCGCCGGGGCTGTCCCCGGCAGTGGGACACCTGAATCCTTCCGGGTTTTTTTTGTTCAGGAGTCACACCAATAGGTCCCAAGCGATGCTAACGTGTCCCACAGACCCTGTGCGAGGCCGCTGTGCAGTCTTTGCACCTCCCGGCCGGCCTCTTTGCGCCCTTCTCCTCCCAGCTCCGCTTTTCCTCCCGCTGGCAAAGCTGCGGAGCGCTGCCTTGGAGCTGCTCCAGCCTTCGGCAGATGTGGATCAGATCCCAGATTAGTAACACTGCTTTTTTTTTTTCCCCTTTTTTTTTTTGCAACGCCCACCTAAGCGCACCTTGCTCTTGGCATGCGAGAGAGAAGTTAATCACAGCGCTCGCTTAGGGCTCGTCCCATCCTGCTCCCGCTCCTGCTCCTGCACTGGAAGAGCTCCCTGTATGTCCAAGGGCACAGGATCGCGCTCCTGCTGCTGCACTGGGAAAGGCCGGAGTCATGGAGGGGTGTCTGGTGGGATGTTGGGAAGCACTGGGAATCAGCAGCCCGGGCTTTTCTGCAAGGAGCCCACCTGCATCTCCGAATGCCCCTGGGAAGTCCGGCCTCGGGAGCCAAATAAGGGAAAAACAAGTGAAATCAGCAGCAAAATGGGCCTTAGCAGGCGAGCAACAAAGCAGCTGAGGATACGGGAAGCTTGGATCGCTTTGATTTTTTATTCATATATGAAACAAGCTTGAGATTTGTTAATTTTGCTTAAGTGCCATGGCAACATACGTATCTGTTTTGCAGCTTATGAAATGTATTTTTGGAAGCGGTGACTCACGCGCGCGCACGTTCCTGCCGCTCGAAGGCAGCGCCTTTGCCTCGGCCCAGTGCAGCCTCGTGCAGCCCCGTGCAGCCCCATGCAGCCCTGTGCAGCCCTGTGCAGCCCCATGCAGCCCCATGCAGCCCTGCACAGCCCTGTGCAGCCCTGTGCAGCCCCATGCAGCCTCATGCAGCCCTGCACAGCCCTATGCAGCCCCATGCAGCCCCATGCAGCCTCCTGCAGCCCTGCACAGCCCTATGCAGCCCCATGCAGCCCCGCGCAGCCCCATGAAGCCTTATGCAGCCCTGTGCAGCCCTACACATCGTGCGCAGCCCTGTGCAGCCCCACGCAGCCCTGCACAACCCCATACAGCCCAGTGCAGCCCCGCACAGCCCCACGCTGCATGGACCGGACGGCACCAGCACCAGGGCTGGTTCTGCCCCGCGGGCCGCGCGCGCCAGCCCAGCCTCTGTGCGGTGTCCGCACCCACGTGCAGGCACCGGGCGCTGCGTTCTGTCCCCACGGGCCCCTTGCTGGTGCCACCACCCTGCAAGTGACCCCACATCCGCGCGTTCCTTCAGAGCATCCCTCGTGCCCTCCGTCCCCAGGGGCGCAGGGTGCCTGACATCCTGGCGCCGTGACCCCCGCTGCAGTCCTGCCGGGACCAGGTGGCCGCCCTTTGCAGCACGCTCCTCTTCTTTCCCATTCCAATTTCCAGCCTCGAAACCTGTGGAGTGTCTTTAACTGATAATTTGTTTAACTCCCTACCTCCTAATTGGACCAAGATGTAGCTCGGTAGCTTTATCTCTTTGCTATTCCTCATTTTATTTCGGTTTCAATTAGTGAGTGTGCCTTCAGCGAGAGGCTGAGATTGTTTTTCTATCTGCTACAAGATTTGCCTGCAAGAGAAATGCGTTTTATTGCCTGTCTTCTCAGATGCTCAAATAGCATGTCCCCTTCGTAGGCAATGGGGGGACCAAGCCGCAAGTTCACCCTAGATCTGCTCTTCCCATGCGCTGCTGCCGCCCTCTCATTGGAGCTGGGGAGGGTTCCCCTGTTGGCATCTCTGGTTTAACCAAAAAACGGCTTCAACCTCCCCATCCCGTGCTCACATTTTACAATGGAAAGGAAAAAGCGTGGAAACTTGGCTCGTGTGTCTCTTTACCTGACAGATATTAACCAATAAAAGGGAAATCAGCAAATAAAATGGAAATCCTAGAAACCTGAAACTTAAAAAAATTGGTTTCACAACTGTCATAAAATGGCATCATCGAAATGGGTCTTCCTTTGCAGGCACATCAGAAACAGAGAGATGGGTAATTAAAAGCATTCTTCAGGTGTTTTTCCCCGTACAATATATCTAAATATGTATTTTGGTGCCAATACTAAGCCACATTCCTGCTGGCTGCCTGGCTGCTGGGGTTTCTGCTCTCGATCACTTTTGCCGCCAGTTAAACGACGCTTTTCTGCCTCAGATCACTTGCCCTGGTCTGTAACTTCACCAGGCCCATTCCCGAAGTCCGCTCGGACGCTGCTTTGCAAGGATGAGGCTCAGGTGTAAAGATGTTCCTAACAAGTCCCGTGCAAGGGCAGGCTGCCCGTGGGCTTTCCGAGGCGGATGCCCTGTGCACCAACGGCTTCGGGCACTCCACCTCTTTGAGCTTTCGGGCTTATTTTATTCCCATGATTTATCCTAAACTAAATTACTCATTTTTATACAGTCTGCAATTTTGACGCTTACTGTTAATCTTTTTGCCTTCTTTTGCAAACCTGTGCTAACAAGTCTCCTGTCCTGAAGTTTTGTGTCCATGAGTTAAATCACCACCTCCAAGGAGCTTCCCAATGTGCTTCCCAATCTCTGCTTCTTTCTGCTCCCCCCAAGCCCTAATTTCCTTGAGAAGCGGAGCAACTTCTCTAGTCGAGGTTGTTTGTCCCTTATTTAGAGCCTCTGGTTCAGGTGGTCCCGTCGCTTCCCCAGCAGCACCCCAACCACAAGCAGACACATCCCCCGCACCGGCCACCCCGGGGACCCTGGCCAGGCTCTTCTCTCACGTTCTTCCCTTCAAATGTTGTCCCTTCCGAGCACACTAAAGGCAAAGACTTCATCTGAGTGCAGGGATGTAATGGAGAGTGTGACGCCACTGACTTTAATTCCTCTCCAGGAGACCCCATTTAAACGATGACCTTAAGTGCTCTTTTGCATTTGTGCTATTTATTGATATCTTTCCTAAAAAACAGGGTACCTCTCTGGGTATCGCTTGTGCTTTAACTTTGCTAATTCAGATTAGTAATCTCTATATTTCCGTGGCACTAAAAAGAGTGAATGAGACTTTTATCTATTTACTCCTAATTTTATATTGTGGTTTCCAGCAAGTTTTGTGTTTGGATGAATTTTAGAATTAAGTTCTAATAGAAAAAAAAAAAGAGCAAATTGAATCAGTTTTTATTAATTAATGTCTAAGCTCACCAAATTTTTCCGCATTAAAATGAACAATAACCAAAAACGTGAGCGTGTAGCTGCTTCTACAAGCTAGTGCCCTGAGGTGTTGCTTTTTGGGTTGCTTTTTGCAGCCTTTGGTGCTCTAGAACTAGTAAATCTCCATCTTTCTGCTTTCATTTTTTGGTGGCAGACTGTAAGAAAAAGCCAAGCTTAAAAAAATGTGGAATTACTACCTGTGTGTCTGCAGAAAAGCCTAGCTTTCCTGCACAGCCTAGTCCTAGTTATTTCCACCAGACTAGAGGTTTCTACTTCTTTGCAACGTGAGCACTGGATTTGCAATGCCCGAGTATTAACTCTCATTTCGTTTTTTATCCACTGCAAATTTAGGCCTTGACAGAAGTCAAAGGTTTTAAATTTGCACTGAATTATTTTGAAAGGAAAATTATATTTAATTTCAATGTTTGAAGTTTGATTTTTTAACCGATAAAAGTGATTGTTTTCCCTAGCCTGGCATTAGTTTTCCCCTAGAGTCCTTATTTTTCAGTTTTGTAGTGCAGCCAAGAAAGTGGTGGGAGGCAACGGCAGTGAAAAATCCACGAGGATATTAAATGTTGAAGGATTAAACAAAAAAAGAAAATCCCACATGAAATTCGCGGAGCCTGTATCCTGCTTCTTCCCTAACGCGCAGCGGTGTGTATCAAACGAGAGAGGGAAAAATGAAATAATAAATGAGGCAGTTGTGATCAAAGAGCTTTCCCCCAACGCCTAGCACGCACTGTCGCGAGCACCTCGGCAGGGAGAGCGGCTTGCTGCATGCTTGGTGCACACTCGCTGCACGCTTGTTGCATGCTTGCTGCAACCTTGCTGCATGCTTGCTGCACGCTTGTTGCATGCTTGCTGCAACCTTGCTGCATGCTTGCTGCATGCTTGTTGCATGCTTGCTGCAACCTTGCTGCATGCTTGCTGCACATTTGCTGCATGCTTGCTGCACGATTCCTGCTTTTTCTTGCTCCTCCCAATTCCCTAAGTGGAAACCCCTCTCCGGGAAGGCTGCAAGGGATGCAGCTGAACAGGCCCGCTCGTCCCCGAGCTGCGAGCAACGGGCAGCGTGGGCCTGCACGGCAAGAGAGTTTCTGCCAACTCTCATTATTGGTATCATATAAAATTGTTGTAATTGACGCAGGTCAGAGAAAAATAAATCCCCAATTTGTTTATTCTGAAAGGCTGACATTTGACTGGGAATTTGTTTATTCTTGGATGTGCGGTTGACATTTTCCCCGTACCTTTTGCTCTCCTGGGATCCTCACTTCAACTGAGCAGCCGTAAGGGGGAACGATTATTGAAAGCAGGAAAACTTAATCTTAAGAATAAAACACTGGCCAGCTGGTCCGTGATCGGGTGCATTACCCTTCCCTCCATTGAATTCGCTTCCCAAAATCCATGTTGGCTATTGAACATTGGTGCTCCCACAGCACAGAAACGCATCGTGCCGACGCTCTCCGCATGTGATTTTTCATCTCAAAGGGGCAGTTTTGGACTGAAGGTTGTGTTCTGAACAAAGTGCAGAGGCTCCTCCAACATCTGCCCGTTGGGATGTGGCTCATGGTGGCAGGGGATGCAGGGAGTCTGCGGCTCCCGTTCCGCAGCATCTCCCCATGCTCGGGATGACCATTGCTCCCAGTGTTGCTAGACGTGGCCAATTATAGGTTTAATGCTGAGGGTTTGGAGGAGACATTGGCCATGGGGCAGGAGGGTCCCGCGGAGAGGGGATTGCAGGCTGGGAATGCCATGGGAGCATTGCCTGGCGTGGGAATAAAAATCTCTTGTAGCATTTCCCACCGCAAAACACATCTCCAGCATCCGGACCCGCGGAGGAGCAGGACATATTAGCCCTGCGAGGAGCAGGTTATTGAAGGGCTGGTTCAGCTAGTCGTGTTGCAGCCCACCAAGCGCATGTAAATCTCAGGAGCAAGCTTAAGAGACTGCAGTGAGGTCAGTCTCTGTAATACCCGGATCTGGGAAAGCTGATGTGGAATTTGCACGTGGTGGAGGAGCGCGGGCGCAGCGAGCAATGGTTGTGGTGCTCCGGAGGCGGCGGAGTGACGGCTCGGATGGAGGCCACGCTGGTGACGGTCACATCTCCCTCCTCCTCCTCGTCCCTTATTGGAAAAAAATAACCCACAACAGGCAAAATTAAATATGCACATTGCCTTTAGCGCGGAATGGCTTTTTTCTTCCTTTAATAACGCCGTTTTCCTAGGCTGGCGTCTGTGTTACTGGTTTCCTGGGCTGAGGTCACAGCCCAGGGTGACATCAGCCCGCTGCCAAGGCAGCTCCTCTGATGTAGTTCCGGCGGCTGGGGCAGTAACTCGGTTAATTCCGCATTAGAGCCCTTGTTACTTGGGCTGTGCTCTCCGTGCAGGATCAGAGAGCGCCCGGGCACGAGCTTCCTCTCGAGAAGAGGGAGGTGTCTAATTAGCTGACGCTGAGGAGATGCGGGGAGCGGGCGGCAGGACGAGGGCAACGCTAGCTGCACTCTGATCAATTTGCAAAAAGCGGCGCCGTTTGAGAAGGGCTTTATTAGACTATCTGGAGAAATCTGTAATGATCTGCCAATGCAGGGAGCGTGCCCAGGCTTGTCGCCCAATTATTTTCCATGGGCAATTAGCAGCTCTGAGGAGCTCCGTGCAGCAGCCGTCTGTACTGCGACGAGCGCTTGCTGCCCTGCACTGCTGCTGCAGCTGGCGAGACGTCCTGCGCTCCATTCCTTACCTCTATGGACATATAGAATTTATATGCTGCCTTAAACCCAGGCATAGCAAACCCCATGCACAGTATGTACATGAAGTGTAGCTTACACATAGCACAGCTGTGGCTGCCATTGGTTTTAATGTGACTTCAAATGCCTGGAGGAACGGTGGAGTTTGGGGCTGTATTTGGCGCTGCCATTGCCATGTGCGTGCAAATGTATCTGGAATATATACACATGCATTAATATTTATGGGAAGTCTGTTAGTGAGTGCATTTGCAGCCCCTGAGCGAGGCTGGGCTTGGCTTGCCGGTGGGGTAGGAATTGCGCTTGGTTCCCGGGCTTGGAGGGGATGCAGGGATCGCTCTCCGGAGCAAGGGCTTTCCCTTGCCCTCTTGGAGCACATCTGCCTTGGGAGGAGCCGTGGGCTCCCGGTGACCTCCGAGAGGTGGCTGCTGCTTTGGCCCGTGTCCTCATCACTCATGTGGACGCTGCTGCCGGGCGAGCGCGTGCCGGGGTCCCCGGGGACACCCGCAGCTCCCCGGGGACAGCCGCAGTGCTGACGAGGTGCGGAGGCGCCAGGCTCACCTGCCTGCAGCAGCTGTGGAGGACACCGCTTGCAGTTCATCACAGACGAAGGACACTGACTTCACTTCATCTCCTTGGGTTTGCAATGAGGACCTTTCTGTTTGTTGACCTTTGTCAGCAGATTTTGGATTACTTAACATTGAAATGAGCCTCAGAAAGGCAGTTGTGATACAAATGGTTCTGTGAAGTGCCTTCCTATTAAAAGGCACATCAGAAAAAGGAGTGTTCCAAACTCGTACCCCTTCTCCATGAGTTAGTGAGTGGCAGGAAATGTCCAGCATCGGAACAGGGCAGTAAATGGATGACCTTTATTCCCAGGTGTATCTTCATTACAGTATTACAGGTCAGCAGGACTGATGGTTGGAATTCACCTTGCCCACAAAACCCCCTAGCACCAGCTGGGCGTTAGTGGCGGAGATGCGACATTGAAGGAAAGTCCATAGGGGAGTTTGCCGAGTCCAGTGGAGATGGAGCAAGGACAAGGCCCAGTGTGAGGCTGCGCTGAGAATTGGGAAGGACTTATGGGGCAGTGGTGCTCGATCGCTTCATCGTGGTAATAAAAACAATGCGCGTTCGGGGACTTTCTGGTGGCTTTTGTTAGCCCATGAGACTCCTATGCGATGAAGGCGGGTATTGCATCAGGTCAGCAGCTGGGGAAGGGGAAAAATCCATTTTTATCGGGTTAGGAAGGGAAAAAAATCCATTTTTATGGGGGGAGCCCTGGGAATCTGCAGCATCCCTGGGTGAAGGGACACCCATGCTCGCGGTACTGCGCCGGGAGCGCTCGGCTCATGGGAGCAGCTCCGGAGAGCTGGAGGTGGCCATAGTCCTTCATACACATCTAAGGACTTACTTCGATAAAAAAGTGGAAATATGAAAAAGGAAAATGCGCTACCTGTGTAAACCTCCTCAGACGAGGCTAAACCCAAGCATTTCTTAAAGATGCTAAAATAAAATAACATCCAGTCCCCTGGGGCGTACCAAGTGCAACACTTGCTGCCAAGGAAGTGTTGATGCTAAAAGGCACGGGCTACTGTGGAAGGCAGGAGAAGACTTTTTACTTCATCCTGGAAAGAAAGTTGAGACGCGCATTAGCAGGGAGGCACTTACGAGATGTTGCAGAGGAGACAGTGATTATTGGATGTTATGACAGGAAGTCATTGAGAATTTCCTGAAAGAAGCCCAAGAAGAGCGTCTTTGCATTCTGCTCAGTGATTTGGGAGTACTGAGATATTTATAGGAAAATTCCGAGAGGTTGTGTGTGTTTTCCATTATACAGATTTCCTATAAAAAATAAATAAATGTTGCCACGGCAAACTAATGGTTGTGTATTCTGCGCTCTGCTGCAAAACTTGCCCCTGTTAGATTGTATTGGGCTTAATTTCTTTCTGAATCGCTGACTTACTTTGCAGAAACTGCAGGTTTTTTTACAGTACAGAATGCAAAAGGCTCATAATAATTGCTGCAAAGTTCATATTCAGGAACAAAAATGTGTTGCTGAACTTTTTAGACGCACAAAGCCCACGAACCCTTCTGCATCTTTGTCTAGATACTGAGTCTGTACCACTGCCATGTCTCTTTGGCTGCACTGCTTTCAATGCTTCCCTTGTGGTGTTCTTGGGGGTAACTTGGTGGCACAGGGTCACCAAGGGTTGAGGTGGGACGGGATCTCTGGAAATCACCTAGTCCAACCTCTACTCAAGCTGCGTCGCCTGGAGCACGTTGTCCTCATTGCCCAAGAGAACATGTGAGTTTAGAGCTCCAGCTCTTCCATAGCCTTCTGGAAGCTCTCTGGACGTCTGCTCATCCCTGTGAGTTTTAGGGGTGCTCCATAAGCAGCAGGATTTCACTGCCCATCCTGTGGGACCAGGAGCTGGGCTCACTCTCCAGGTTTTTGTGTGTGCTAGCGAGCAGCGAGTGCAGACGTGGCATCTGGACGTGAAAGTTTGATGAGGGAGAGCAACGTGGCAGGGCCATCTCCACGTCTGGCCCCCGGGAGACCCCCGGCCTGGGCTCTCCCAGGGACATGCAAAGCCAATGACATTGAGTAGCACTTGGCTATGCATGGGTCAGCAGTGGCAGCTGGTGGCATCTAGACCCCTCATCCTCCATCCATCCCCACTGAAGAGGGGGAGCTGTGCGGGGTCTTAGGCTTTAGGATCCAAAATAGCTGCAGGATGTGGCCAAGGAGCCTGTGGAACCACCGGGCAGACCCCAGCGCATCCATCTCCTCGTGCAGTGGCTCTAGACAAATCGCTCGGCTCGGAGATGTTGACATCTGTGCGGAAGCCTCATTCCATGCCTAAATGCTAAAACATGTCGTTTTTAGAGCGGTTGTGCAAGCGGGTGCATATTGTTCTTTGCAAAGTCGCTCTTGGTTAGCTCTTGGATAAATTAATGAGGATCAGACCCACCACCCCATAGAGAAGAGAATGAGAAGTTGTCTGTTGTGTCTGGTGTGGGGGCTGGGAGAAGAAGTCATCATTTCCCCAAACTGCGGGATAGTCTGATCCTATCAATTCTGTTTTTCCAGTAAATGGCCTATTTTTTTTCTCATATCCAAATCCTTCAAGCTCTGCCTCAGAGTGTTTTAACAATTAATCTAAAACATATTAATTCTGGTTAATGCTGCTGCCTACACAATGGCTTTTGTTTGGCTTCGCATTAGGGTTGTGTGTGAACTTCCTTCCAAGCTCCTATTCCAATCCTGGACTCATGTGAGGTTGCGAAAGCTGCCATTGCCATTGCCTTGGGAGTGGAGCCACTGTTCCCATCCCAGGGGAATTGCCCCAATTCTCTGGCAGAAGGAGTCAGAGGTTGCTTTGGGTGTAGGGCTGCCTTCCCTCCTCTTACAGACCAAGTCAGTACTGCGACCCAACCGATTCACTGGGGAAATGTATGCATTCCCCATCAGAAAATTGGGTCCCACCGCTAGTTTGAGCCTTCACCCTTTCTTGGAGCTTGCTTCTTGACCCATGGGTGGCCTGGGCCGTCTACGTGGGCTGCTTGTTGGACTGCTCTTTTTAGCGGGCGCTGCGCATGCACAAAAGCCCTCACGTTTCTCGAGAAGTTGGGCCGCGCAGGCATCAACAGGATATTATTAGTCCCAAGAACTGACGACAGTTTGACAGGCTGATGCGTAGAGGAAGGAAGTTTACAAACATCTCGGCAAGAGCCATGTCGAGCAGTTGAAGGAAATGAGGCATGTCCTGCTGTTATTGTGCTTATAGCGCTGGGCGTCCCAAGGGGCCCCACCAGCCCATCTTGAGACCTCAGCCTGGCAAAGAACAAGTTGAGTCATATTTTATTTTTGTTGGTTTTGTTACTCGCCTGTTATTGTTCCAATTGTGATGTTGCTTGTAAACAAACTGCCACTATAATTTTATTTGCAGCCATTGAGTGATACATTAGTCACATACGTGCGGAACGAGCACCCAGGGCTCCTCATTGTTTTGGGTGGTTTGGGGTTTTTTTTTGGTGTTACGACATGTCAGGTTGCTGCCAGGCTGCTGGGTGCAGGTGCTGTGTCCGTGGTGGGTCCGCGGGGCTCTGGGTGCCCAGCCCTGCAAGTGCCTTGGGAGGTAACACAGACCCAGCGTCCTGGTGGAAGTGGCACTAATAGACCCAACACTGTAGTGCAAGGGACGTTAGTAGGCCCAATGTTGTGGTGGAAGTGACAGTAGGCCCAGTGCTGTGGTGGAAGTGGCACTAGTGGACCCAACGTTGTGGTGGAAGGGACATTAGTAGGCCTAGTATTGTGGTGGAAGTGGCACAAGTGTCACAGAATCACAGTAATACACTAGTAGGCCCAACGTTGTGGTGGAAGTGACAGTAGGCCCAGTGCTGTGGTGGAAGTGGCAATAGTAGGCCCAGCGTTGGGGTGGAAGTGGCACGAGTGTCACAGAATCACAATAATACAGTAATAGGCACAACGTTGTGGTGGAAGTGGCACTAGTAGGCCCAGTATTGTGGTGGAAGTGGCACGAGTGTCACAGAATCACAGTAATACACTAGCAGGCCCAACGTTGTGGTGGAAGTGACAGCAGTAGACCCAACGTTGTGGTGGAAGTGACAGCAGCAGGCCCAATGTTGTGGTGGAAGTGGCACTAGATGTCAGGGCTGGAGGTGTGAAAGCCCTGTCCAAGCCGGCAGGTGCTTGGGCTAAGGAAGGAGCCCCCACGCGCCCCCATTCCCCTTCCTGCTCTCCAGCGGTTCATGTTCAACGGCTCCTCCAGGCAGCCGGCCACTCTCACAGCATGGCAGGTGTTTTCTTGGCAAGGTCGGTGGCATTCTCCAGGTGAAGAAGTGTCAAATCACAGCAGTTTTGCCCCAGAGGAACCTAGTGCTGGTGCTGCCCTGTGGCACTCAAGCTCCATAACGAGCATCCTACCTCATTGACAGCTCCTGGCTCCTTGTGGCTCTTTGCCAACCCATTTCCCATATTCCAGAGCATCCTCTGACTGCATCCCCACGATGATGGTTCTCCCATGCTGAGGTTGTCCAAGCTCAGGGGGAGCTTCTCCTTGCTTCTCCCCAGAGCACAATGGGATTCCAGGACATTCACTGTGTGCAAGGAAAAGATGGAAAAACGCATTAGAAATCCGTACGTTTGTAGCCATGGCTGGTTGCAGGGCAGCTGCTGGAGCTTTGGGCTCTAACACCGCGGAGCACCTTTAGAGCAGCGTTGCAAAGGGGAGCAAAACCCAAACTGAACCAAGTCAGAGCGAGTGCTGACTCTCCTGTTCGTGTTTGTAGCGCGGCTTTATTACTGAAGGTAAGACAGATAGCTGGGCATTACTCCAAACTCCTGGCAGTTTTCCTTTTCCAAGGCACTAATATTGGGATTAGCATGTTGCTTTAAAGCCATTACCTTTCTTCACCTTCATAATTGCTCGTTCTTAGGGGAGAATACTGAAAACTCAGCACTCATAAAGTAGGCTTGTTATGCAACGTATGTAAAATTATATTTTGTTATCCTTGGGATTTATTTTAACCTGTGTGTGCGCGTGTGTGCATTTTTGTGTGCTTTGCATTTGTGTGTTCCTCGGTTATTTAAGCGTATATATGGCTCACCAGTGATGGGCCAGCAGCAGAACTCAAGCCACGGCTGCTTTCGTGTTGCAAAAAGTTGGCAATCTCCCTGCAGGAAATTATTTGTGGGCAAATGCTGCTATGCTGCCCATGGGCATCACCATGGCGTGGGCTGCTGCAGGAACCATAGTAATCCATGGACAGCAGAGTTTCCTTGCATATATATATAGACTACACTTATATTGCACACATATATCAATAGATAGAGCAGGTTAGGTAGGCACAAGGCCTTGGGAGCCTTTGGCATCGCAGCTCGGGGAGTTGAAACGAAGAAAGAGGGAGCAGAAGAGAGCGCTTACTGCTCCAGCTGAGTGGATCCCGGGCCCTTGGGGGAGGTTTTGTTCTTTTCTTGGGAGTGGAAATAGCTTGGATGAAAGATAGGAGGCTATGAAATAAGTTTAACAGCAGGAAGTTATGTAAACATGATTAATTCCATTAATGGGAACTTTCAAATGGGAGGTTGTCAGTCCTTACGCACCTACCTTCCTTGTGCAGCATCACGCAGAGCTCAGAAACACTCGCATTAGGCCAAGCATTAAAAAAGTGGCACGAGAAGGATGTGCTCGGTGAGTGGCTTGGGAAGAGCAAGAAAATGCAATGCTGTCGGTGTGTCTGAGAGGAGGAAGGTTTGGAAGGTGTTATGTCACCTTTTCCTGCTATGTTTTACTTGTCCTGTATGAATTACAGCTTGCAAGGCTGGACAAGGCAAACAGGAGAACACTGCGAAACCAGTATGAAAGATGCTGCTTCCTGGAGCGCCCGGCTGCAAGCCCGGGAGCAAAGCAGCCCAACCCCAGCACCAGGACAGGCTGCAACTCGGGTTATAAAGCTAGTTCTGGAAGGAGCATTCGCTCTGAATTGGGGGGTGCCAGGACGTGGGCATCAGGCTGCACCAGCTCCCAGGGTGCTTTGAAAAGGACAAGGCACCTGCATTTATTCTCCCTACTCTTTAATGAATTTCTCAAGGATGATAACTATATTGGTGCATCCATGCATCCTACCACACATCCATCCATGCATCCCTCTCTAAGTGGCTGGGTGGGTTTCCACGGTTGGCCCCGTGTCCCCAGGGTGCCCCGTGCTGCACAAGGTGATGCAGCTGACACCAGTCCCGGTGCCTTTTCATGGTACGGGGATGCGGCAGAATCAAAGTGGGCAGGATGAAAGCACAAAAGCTTCCTGTTTCCAGCTGTTTTCCTCAGCAAAAGGTTTTTTTTTTCTTTTTCTTTTTTTTTTTCTTTTTCTTTTCCAGAGACGATGCTTCCTTTTAAGGGGCTTTTAATCTGCAAACTGTTTCCTCAGTTTATTTCGCTACAGTAAAATGTGTTCCCTTTAGGTCATATCTGTGCCTTTTGAAAATCAACCTGCCCTTTTCAGTAGTTTTATTTGCTACTCAAAAGAACAAACATGACTTTATAAAAAACCTTTAATGAAGTACAAAGACCAATAAACCTTTTGCCACTAGAGCTGAAAATTTATAGCGATTTTTTTTTTTTTTTGAAGAGAAATCTTGAATAAATTAAGTGAGAAAATATACTGGCTTCATGACACTTTAGAGTTTTCGGTGGTGTTTAGTATTCAGACTCTAGCATTCTTGCCTTTGCTTAGGGTACAAAAAGAAGGTTTAGAGTCACATGTCACCAGTTAAAAAGAAAATATTTTGTTCAGGGACACTAGCAACTTTAAATAATGGAAGAAATGGTCATTTTGGTTAAAAGAAAAACAAAAAAAGAACCTTTTCCACTGCTGCTTTGGTGATGTTCCTCTCTCTTCATTAAGCCAATCTCTCCTAGTTCATCGTCTTCCAGGGAAAACAAGCTTTATTAAAGTAGCAGCATTGAAGTATTGCAGTATTGGGGACCACGCTGCAAGCAGAGGAATTTAGCGAGCTTGTTTGCTGTTCATGGAGATCCTGGAAAAATAGCAGCAAGTTTGGGGAAAGTTGGTGCAATGGCGCGGTTTGGATGCAGCTCTTGGGATGCAGGGGACGGGGACCGGCCGGGGACCGCGTCCGTCCCCGGCTCCTCGGCCACGCGGGCAGCGCCCGTCGCGCTGACGAGTTAATTTGTGCTCGCTGCGGCCGCGCGGAGCGTAATGAATTAATTCGGCATTCATGTGCATGTCATGCCTTTGCTTTTTTAGCTTTCCTATTACAATGCAGACTTGGTTAGGAGACACTGCAGAGCGTCGCGCGCCCGATTCAGTTGTCACCGTCACCTGTGTGCGCTGCTCCCTGGATAAATACATTAATACTCTGCTCCTTTAACGAGGGGATGCAATTGGATATTAAACCTAGTAACTGCAAAAATGCATCTTCTACAAGTGCGATTTCTTTTCCAGTGGTGAAATGAGTGTTTTAGAGGGGGACAGGCTGGTGAGTCGCAGCAGTTGTGGCTGGTGCAAAGCTGACCTGACCTTCAGTGCGTGTTTTCCCGTGGAACTTTCAATGTATTTCGATGCATTTCAGTGGGACTCACATCCAGGGAGCCGTGCTTTTTGGTGGCTGTTTAGCTATTTTTGGACCGTACGTGTTTTCCTGCTTAGCCCTTTCCATGTAGCATGCCCATGAAGATCTGCACATAAGAGGTAATTCCTGCGGCAGATGTTGTGCCGTGGGCATGGCCGGTCCCTCGGAATTTCTTGTTCATGAAGTGCCTGAGTATTAGTGTGACCTGGAACCGACAGAGATGCAAGCAGAGGAGAGAGAGGAGCAGTGTTATGAAGCCAACAGAGAGCATCGGGAGCCTCTTATGCAAGGCACCAATCTGACATTTTACCACGAGACTCAGCGTTTGATGTTTTATTTGGCTGGGGAAAAAACGCTGTGTTTATCTCAGCATTTGTTTTCGTTTTTCCTTGTCAAGCAAAAGGAAGTTTTTAACTTTTGCTTGCAGTGAAAAGCGAGAAAACATGAGCCGAGCTTAATGCCCCAGAACGCCCTGTCCAAAGCAGAAGGAAAGCTGAGAAGGAAGCGGGTTTTGCTTAACCCAGCAGGAGCGAGGCCGGTTGGGCTCAGTGCAGCATGACCCGGCCCTGGCCCAGCTTTCATTGTAGAAAGGATGGTTTTCCTGCTCAAGAACAATCTGGTTTAGTGACTTTAAGCACAGAGGAGGGGGTGCTTGGACAAGGATGGCAGGTTTGCCCAGGCTTTTTGGTGGCAAGGGCTTGGAACTCACTGGGTCCCTACAGGAGAGGTTCTTCTGGCTTTGCAGCAGGCCCATGGGCTGGGTAGCAGCAATGCCCTTCAAAATCAAGGGAAGACTTAGGCAGCTTTCATGGAAACTTTGGAAAGGATCGTTTTTGTGGAAAAACAGAGAATGAGGAATTTGTTTTAGCAGCATTGTAACATCACAGATAAAGCCAAGTCTTGCAGCAGTGCTGAGACTGAACACATTGTGTTTTGGCACAGCGTGGACGCAGTGCTCATGCTTAGTGCCTTCCTGGTGGCTTTGGGGGGAGCGGGCGCCCTTATTTTGGCAGAAAAGAGCCCAGTGTTATCGCAGCGATCACTTGCCCTGATTGCGCCGGTGCTCACGTGTGCCCGTGTCGCGTGCGGGACGCGTGCCCTTGCACCCACGTCTGGCGCAAGGAGACGTGAGTGACGCTCAGCTCTTCCCAAAGCAGCCTGCAGCTAAGGTGCCTTCTCCAGAGCCAGCAAGCCGAGCAGAAAGCGGCCTCGTGGTTTCCCTGGGCGTTTCCCTGCGGTGTGTTGAGCTCCAACTCCCCTTGGGCTCGGCACGGTTTGCACGCAGGGCAGGGGCTGTGCCGGCAGAACCCACTGGAAGAACCCAGGGCTTTGGCCGCAGCGGGTGGACATGGGGCTGGGCTGCACTGGAGCTGCGTTTTGGTTATGTGTGTGGGTTTTTTTTTTCCTTTTCCTCCACTTTTTCCAGTTACACATTCCTCACTAATCTTTCTGTTTCCAAGAAACATAAATATTGGGAATTAAGCAGCCACGTCGTGGCCAGCGAGGTACAGGGCCCAGCTGCCGGGTGGTCTGCAGGAGGCGGCTCCGGCCCAGCTGCCTGCCACCTATTTGTGCAAAGACTTGCCTTTATTTTCCCCACATTTGATTTCTGCCCTGGTTTTGCAGCTAATTGCTAATTAATCACGCTTAAGAACATACTTTGAGGCATTTTTCCATTTTTGATCTTGTGATTGACCCGTGCTGTGCTCCTAGTGCCGTGGTGCACTGGAAGCTCAAAGTTTTGGAGGATTTTCCCCCAAAAGTAGGTGCATCGCGGGGCAAGCGCGTTGCCCACCTGGCCACCGTGCCATCCTCATGGGCTGCCCACAGCTAATGACACAGCTCCTGCAGCGTGACCGCGTGGCAAAGTCTTGGGTGTGCCTCCCCACTCTGATTCAGCTCGGTTTAGGGGTCTGTGGGAAGGGGCTTGGTGTAAAGCAAACTATTCATATATTATTTTTGCCAGTCAAGAGTTAAATTAAATCCAGTGTTTTAAACACTGAGTCACCAAAACCAGGGCTGGACCCAGGGCTGCACAACAAGCTGCAGGAAAAATCCCCCGCTCGTGTGTGCGGCAAGGCTGAATGAATCCACTGGTCCTTGCAGGATCTTGTTTGCCAGGACAGTACATGGCGTGTTCCCATCTCTGAATAGGCAACTTCTGCTTTTTAGTTCCATCCATACTGACACTTGCAGAAAATAGGCATCTTTTTTTTTTTTTAAAAAAAGGTAATTTTAGGCAACTTGCTCGGGAATTGCTCCGCCAGCTTTGGTACATCTTGCTGCAAACAAAAGAGCGAAAAAAGAATAGATAGGTAGATGGATGGATGGATGGATGGATGGAAGGAAGGAAGGAAGGAAGGAAGGAAGGAAGGAAGGAAGGAAGGAAGGAAGG
>JAVCKT010124158.1:0-14539 GCA_032273925.1 Rhynchotus rufescens
CTATAATTGAATCCTCCATTGCTGTAGATTTTTGCTGCAGTAGCAGATCTTTCTTTTAGTGCCACAACAGTCCCTGACAGACTTGCACCAAAATGCACGTCCTGGAGTTTGGAGTAGTTCAACGACACTAACGGAGTCACGGAACTAAGGATTTTCCTAAAGTTGGAGGACTCCAAATATACCCAACACAGTAAGACCAAGGGAAGAATGGATGCAGCTGCATGTGAATAAAACCCAAACTGATTTGACTTCTCTTCAAAGCAGCCAAAGGCACTACAAAACTGACATATTCCATATGCATGTTTAATTCAGTATGAACTCTAACTCAAAAAAGGCTTACTAGAAGACGCTGTTTTGGGAAGATCCCATCCTGTGCAGTGTTCACTCCATTGATAACAGCTCAGAAACACACAACACGTTGCACTCTACACAGTGAAGATGAGACTATGGCATTTGTGACTTGGCCAGCCTTCTCACTAATATTTTTCCTGGATTCTCAGTCTTCAAAGCCATGTAAAGTCTGCCTTCAACAGGCAAGCAAATTAAAATTTAGGCTGTATAGCAGTTTCAAGGTGATTAGATCCCATTCATGGAAGCCATCCAGAACCTTCTTTCTGTCATGAGGCCAGCACAAGCTCCACATCTCCCAAAATGTTCTCTATACAACTCCAGGAACTGGAGGAATTCTCCCAGGTTTTACTTGTTCGCATTCACATACAGGAGTTTGTTGTTGTTGTTATTACCACAGTGCCCTATATCCATGGAAAACCAGGGACCATAACAATGAGCACCTGAACTCCAGCATTAAGCCCAAATCTTAGAAGTGTGAGAGGGCTTATTCACCATCTAAAGCAGGTAAAGCCGCCTTATTTACGAAACTGCGTAACACAGTCTACTTATCCTAAGAAAATCCCGTAGGGTTTAAGCTCATCCAAAATTAAAATCCTAAAAATCTTGAAAGAAAGACACATTAGAAACACCGCACTAGGAAGCGCTACAGAGAACCGCCAAGTAAAGATTCCCGTAGTGCTGCTACTATATCCCAATAAGCAGTTTGAATTTGTTTTTAATTTGCTTAGAATTAGGTTTGCAATAAAAAAAGAAAAAAAAAGAAAAAGAAAAAATAGAAAGTGTCTTTGCTTTTGCTAATTTGTTTTTGCAAATGCTTTAGTGAGCGGACCTGCTCGTTCCTCAGTGACTGCGCCTGGTGGAGCTTGAATCCAATGATCACCTTAAGAGCAAAAATGGTTTATGCAAAGGTTTTAAAAACTCAAAAGGTGAGGAAAACCTACCTTAAAATGCCTCTTAGAGCTTGAATTTAGCCCCACCAAATCAAACGGTGCTGTATGTAGTTCAGCACTAACCTTAGATACCCCCTCACCAGGCCCCTATCCCCCACGGGACCACGGCCGCCGCCAGCGCCCGGGGTGGACGGCGCGGGCTCCACGCGCGGCCGCTCGCCAGGTCGCTCCTCCATCGCCCCTCGCAGGGCACTGCGCCTGGGCTTGAAACCCACCCTGCAAACAGGGCATCGCCTTTCCGCGGGGCCTCACCCGCCCCGCTCGCCATTACCCCACAGCAGGGCCTCACCCGCCCCGCTCGCCATTACCACAGGGCGAGCCCCGCTGGCCAATACCACCCGGCAGAGGTTCGGGGCTGTTGGGCCCGCTTCTTTCCACAACGCTGCCTCACGGGCTGACTGGGCCGGCGGCCTCGGATCTCCATCGGCTCTCCATCGCAACGAGCGGCCCGTGCTTCCCTCCGGAGGGCGGGAAGAGCCGGAGGCGCCGCACGGACCTTTCACGCCGCGGGCGCCAAGAAGAGCAAGTGGCAGCCGCCGCGGTGGGCAGCGGCTTTGTTAACTGCAGAACAGTTCATTCCGCACCTACTGCTTCCCTCCACGCTGGGCCTGGCACTTCTTTTCTAGGATTGCCTCCCAGAGGCAGTTCCTATGAGCACTTCCAAGACAAACAGACCTACTTGCCCATCAAATGGGGATTTGTCAGTTCTTAGAAGGAAAGAGCAACTCTGTGGACAAAAACAGCAGCAGGAAGGGAAACGGGGAAGAAACCTGCTGTCCCTCTGCCCCTCAAACAAAACCCCACCACGCAGGTAGGAGGGAAATGACACTCGAGAAGGAACCATATTGTCATTAATTCTCCCCCGTTGCCCTAATGAGCACAGGCTCCTTGGGGGAGGCTTGCCTAGGCTTTCAGCACTGAAGCAAGGCCAGCATGCTGATTCAGTAGCAAAAAATGCTTATTCCCACACTAACTTTCCTTCTCTGTTAAGCATCATGTTGTCCGGTTAAAACAGGAACTATTTTATTAAGAAAGCCTCCCAACAGGAAGACACGTCTCACCCCCACTCCAGCTTTTTATATCCCGGAGGATTATTAATTAAGGAAGCGTGTAAGAAGGATTTGTGAGCCCACACTATATATTGCAGGGATCTTTCCCTGCTTTGCACTCAAGTATTTCAAAATCAGAGTTATTTAAAGATCCTGTTCTTTTATTATTTGCAACATTAGAACTGCTGCTTTTATACTTAAACTGGCCTTAACACCTTTGTGATCAGTACAAAGAAATGTTCTCAATACTTCAATAAATACCCTAAGTTCTTAAAGAGAAGTTAGTAAGGAAGATACAAACACAAAGTACAGACTAGCAGTCTTATTTCTAGGCCTGTTTCCCACAAATTATTAATGGCAACGATACAGAATAGCAAGTGCTGACAGAGTAGTTTTTCTACGGCTTGTACTGTCTTGAAGGTTAATGTTTTACGCTCACTGAAATAGAACAGCAACAATTAAATAGCAATGATACTTGTGACCTACAGCACAAGGATGGAGAAAAATCATCTTCTTTTATATATTTTATATATATATATATATATATATAGTATCACCTTTATATCTTAATATAACTCAATTTCATTATCTATAAAGTTTTTGCATTTCCTTGTGTTCAAACACAAAAATTAAGTGCTGCTTTTTACTTCTGCACCTAGCCTGCCTTTATTCTGGCATAATAATATTTAGCTTATGTTGAGGCGGACAACCCTACCGCTGCATTTTCCGATTCTTTAATTATTAACACCACCAAAACCTTGTTCTCAAAAATTACTTCCAGGAAATTAACGCTTCCAAGCACTTGGAACTAACGCTTCCAAAGCACTTCCAAGCTATACGCTTGGCAGCTCCCAAGCACAAAGGCTCCCAAAGAAGTGTAGAACAATATTTAGGCATCATACTTAAAACTCCTGGCTTTTCTAAACCAGCAGACTCACAAGCCAGGCTTACAGAGAGACAAGAAGGTAGAAAGCACGAGCAAGTGAGCACGCGTGCCTTCTGCTCCTAACAGGAACAACATTGTTTACATAATATCGAGCACATGATCTGGGCTGGATGCTGATAAGATTACAGTTGACTTCCTAAATCTTTATTTAGCAGAGATGAGCCATTAGATCTGTCACCAGCGTATATGCAGCTCTCAGTGCTGCTCTTCTGTAAAACCAGTGTACAACGAGGTTTGTTGTGACTCACATTTTTCAGCTCAGAAATAAATTGGTAATCAAGCTAGATATCGCAAATGTCCACAAAAGTCAAGTAAGCTGCCAGAAAGGTTACCAGAAGGCCATTTATATCGCCACACATGCTCATTTAGGGCTTCATTCTTTTGCATTTCCTTGCTGTAAGTCTTCTCAAGCTCAAATGAAATATGAGGCCTTATTTCCTCTTGAGCTGCCACACACTGCTCGCAACAGAAACAAAAGGGAATTGTGCTTTTGTAAACATTTGAATAAATGCATCGATCATTTGTTTAAAACTGCTTTTTGAACCAGGTCATGGAAATTTCACAAGTAATTTCCCATCACAGAAGCCAAATAGGCCATAACATTACAGCATCTATGTCTGACCAAGTAGTTTTTGAGGTCATCACAGATGCCCTCACTGTGCCCTTCGGTGAAGGAGCTGTTCACCTCCTCATGAAACAAGCACCCCAAAAACTAGTTCATCCCATTATCTGAAATAATCATACAACTACAGACTTCTACACAGCTTCATTTGTGAAGTTTAAATATGTTTCTAGTGAGTTAATTCCACATAAATCCAAATTTAATTTCCAAAAACCGGCCTGTATTTGCTAGCCATGAAGATACCACTGAGTGTTGCCTGCAGAGTGCTTTCTTAGAGGGGGAAATTACATATATATTTATTCCAGAAAAAGCTTTTAAACTATTTGCAAGGAGAAGAAACTATATTGCCATTGGCTGAGGGCCAAATAAAACTCTTCATGTAGAAAAGAAGCCTTGCTGCCTTAGGAGGGGAGAAGGAGTCACTTCAAAACAAATTCTGACAGGCTTTATCGACCCTCCTGATGGGTTCGATCAAAGCAGTGGCTCTTTAGGGATTTTAATCTACAAAGGAGCCACTTGTGTTAGCATGTTCCAGTGGCTTTTAACCTCTTACAACACCATCTCAAGGTAGAAACCTAGCACTGACTTCAATTAAAAGAGTATATGAGATTTTAGTGTGCAAAAGCCTCCAGCTCTTCAAGAAGGGCAAGAGAGACCATTGAAAAGAGGAACCTGGTAGCTAAAGAGAGGTACAAACGTGCAGAGCTCAAAAAAAGCTAACAGGTAGAAGGAACATGCAAGTGGGCAGCAGCACAGATGCGAAAGATCATGAGAAAAATAGAAGTGATTGCTCTACTGCCATTTCTTTGGGAGAATTCTTTCATTAATATGAAAATAATGCCCGATAGGTTCAAGTTCAACCTTACTGAGTAAAATCTTTAGCTTTCAACTGTTCTGGCTGGCTAGATTACTGATCTACAGGCTGCTTATGGAAACTTCAATTTACCTGATTAGTGCTCATCTACAACTGGACACTCTTGCAATTAACCATCCTCATTCACAAGAACTGGCTGTCAAAATATTCTTCTGCATCTGCAGAATTCTGCAGAATTACTGCAATAATTTTTTAAAAATTAATTTTTTTTCAAATGATACAAATATCATTAGAGCTACCCACACCTAAAGCTTCGAAATGAATCTGAGGAAAGCGCTACCTGCTGAAACATCATTCTGTTCTCAAAGGTAAAATCAAAGAATTGAAACACCTCAAAAACATTTGCTACTCAGCAAAAATAACTTGAAAAGGAAGAACCAGAGTCACCACTTGTGTTATTCATTATTAGAATATTAAACCTAAAGCTTATAAATCAAAAACTATAAATACAAACTCTACCAATTAACAATAGTTTCTAATTAGTGTTCCCATTAAAAAGAGATCCAAACATGAAAAAGTCAAAGCGGTAACAACTCAGAAGTTGTTTCCATAATTTTGTAAAAATAGGTAACAACTTGTAAAAACGAACAAACAAAGCAAAAAACACAAGCAATTTATTTTCTCAACATTTATGGAAAGCGAGTTCTAATTAACGAATTCTCATCACGTTCCTGGGCAAAATATCTCAAGCATCTTTGAACATAGTTCTTGCTTCTTTTCGGTTTTGTTTGGTTCTCAAAAAGGCCTGAAAATTTGCATTAACTGGACAAACAAAATGCCAGTTACAGCCTGTCAGGGGTAGAGCCGAGCTGAAAGTTCCCTTTGCCAACTTGAACAGCATGGCAATGACTAAGTCATGCCATTCAGGGCAGGAAAGCTGCTAAGAAGCCCAGCAAATATTTAAAATAGAAAAAAAAAAAAAAGTATAATAATAAGAATATACTCAATATCTGAAAAAATATGCGCTTGGTTAGGAAGCAGACATGAACAAAGCCATAGAAAATATGTATTCTGGAAGGAAGTTCTTACTTTAGCAAATAAACACGTGAGATAAAAAAAAAAAAACCCTTTCCAAAAAAAAATTATACTGCTAGAAATAACAAGGAGCCGTTATGATGAACAGGAGGAAAGCTCCAGTCCAGAAAGTAACAGGGAGGATGGAGAGATGTGTTCAATAATGACAATAGCTATTACAATCATAAACACAGTACTGAGGCAAGTAATGGAAAAGGCCACCAAATTTCTTACACGGAACATGGGATTACAAAACGTGGGTCCCTATTTCCTCTGTGTGTCCAAACCAAGGCAGAAACTTCCCCTATTGCTGTGAAAAAGTAGTTTCATGCCCAAAAGAGCAGCAGCTTCTTCTGCCTTGTGTGAATTTGCAAATGAAAGAGCACTAAGTGGAAGCCAGGGCACCTGCAAACACCGACTTCGTAGGGCTGCCCTTCTTTCCCATAACCTAAATGAGAGCAACAACAACACAACCCAGCTGGCACGTGCTCGGCTGATGTAATAAAGTTCCACTCCCTGTTAAAATTAAGTCAGAAAATGAGTCAGAAAATGAGCATCGGGGAGGGAGGGGATGAGCCCTTCTCCCCAAGCAGGGTTCAGCTCTTCTTTAAACTGCTCAACCAGAGCCAAGAGACTTCAGTTCCCCAGAACTGAACGTGTCAGATAAATGATTAAACAGATTAAAAAAAAAATGCTGACAATTTATTTCCACTATCCTCTAGCCCAGTTAAGTGACCAGAGTCACTCTTTACCATTTAAACTGGTGTCTCTCATGCAAGGAGAAAGCTAGACCATTTTCACAAAGCTGGGCTTACCTCTAAGCTCATTAAAGACCTACTTGTATTGTCAGTAATATGATAGATACATGTATTTGCCATAATTATTTTAAAAATGGGATTCTGTTTTCTTCACCATTACCAATGTCCTATTCCTGTCGGAGGATAACATTAAAATGAGAGTTATATTTCACAGCAAAGGACTGATTTCTCAACAAAGTTGAGTGGAGTATTAAATAGAATTATGGAGTATTAAACAGAAGAGCTTAAAAATAATCAGAATAGTGAGATTCTCTAATTCAAACAGAAAAAAATAAGTCTGCAGCAGCTAGAGGCAGGCAAATTATTATTTTAATATTATTTTTTCCCTCCAACTCTGTTTCATTTTCACAGAATAATGCCTAACCCAACTCAATAACAAGCATTTTGCCATTAGAACAACAGCACTTGAGAACAGCCTGGTCTTGCCTATATTTTCGAAAGTATGCACACAATAAGCTAAAAAAAAAAAAAATTCCCTCCTCCTCCTTCTTTTGTCCCTTGGATGAAGCACGAAATCTAGTTTCCCTGGTTTTCTACTTTATTTCTATGCAGTCAACAGCCTGAGCTACTAAACATTATGCAGGGCTGGCTACACATCAGGTATCATTATATACGGGCGTGTGTGTGTGTATATACATATATACATATACATATATATATACACACATATACATATACATACATATATATATACACATACATATATATGTATGTGTATATATATATATATATATATGTATGTGTATATATATATGTAATGTTCTGTTTTCACTGACTCTCTGCTGGCCCAGGTCCATTTTTGTGCGTGCACAGCGAGGACACGCGCGGGCTGACGCTGCCCACGAACAGCCCAGGCAACAAAAGCCATTCATGGACCTGGCGCCCGCCTCGGGGTGGGCAGGGAGCCGCGTGCAGAGAAACCAGAGCCGCCCTCGCCATCCAGGTCCGACCCTACCTGGGCTGCTCCCGATCCAGCGCCAGTGTTTCAGCCCCTGGCTCCGCTCTTGGCGGGGTAGGAAGAGGGATGAGCGGGCGGCTCTGGTGGCTGCAGCTCCGCCAAGAGCCGCGCGGCCGTCAGGCGGAGCGCACCACGATCCCGGCGAGCCGGCGGTACCAGCGCGCAGGCTGCTCCGACTGTAGCGCGGCGCAGAGAGGCACCCGGGCCACAACAACCAACAAGGCTGTTTTAAAAATATATCATTATACTATTTAAATAAGGAGAAGAAAGGCTGTATGGCAAGTGTAAGGATTCAAAGCAGCCGCTGCAGATGAGAACAGAGCGCAGCTGAAAGAGGATAACGTTTTCCTCCCCTCTTCCTTAACTCACAGGCAAATAAATTTGGTTACACCTCAGTTAAGAATCAAGGAATTCTTTTTAAAATAATTTAGCATGGAAAACTAAAAAGAATACAGGTGTCCTTGCTCACTAGCATTGTATCAGATGCAATATAAAATAATTGGGCTCCAATCAATGTGTACAGGCTGCCAAATTAAATAATAATTAAAACATTATTCAGAAGTGATAAGATTTTCCAAGGAAATCCGTTCTTAACACTGTAGCTGCTCTTATCGTATGCCTTCCCACTACAGTCATTCATTTCACCACTAGTAATTGAAAGTGCAAAAAGACAAACCAGGACTGAAGCACCAACCCCTGACAAACTGGTGCAGAAGGATGCTCAAAGGGCGACAGCTTTTGAACCGGATCAGCCACCAAAAAAGAACCTGAACATCCCCCTCGTAAAAGCATTTGGGCTTTTGATATTAACAGGAGCTATTAACTATTAACTGTTAACAGGAACAATATTCAGGCAGCTGAACTGAAGGGGTTCTTTCAAGAACTGTTGGATATTATGTAGGACACGTATTATGCACACACATATACAAACACATTCCTGCAACCTGTCTGGATATTAGCGTTCCTTGGCACAAGAGTGTAACCCGCATGTTGGAGACTCCAACTGGAGGGTCGCACTGCCAGCTTCACGCTTGTCACCAAGCTCAAGAAGCTGCAGAAACCAAACAAGTGGCTGTGCACCTCTGCCAAACTGCCCAGGCACAGAAAATACAATTTATAAGGAAAGCTCCCTAGCAGGTTCAGGTATGGGGCCTTTCACAGCACCCATACATTCCCCTGAAGAGGAAGGATTTGTGAAATGCTTCTACTTTAGAGGAATAAATACTGTTATTTTCTGGCTTGAAAAAATTGCTGCATATTGAAGTCTGATCTTGGAGCACTTTGAAGAGCTATTCCTGCATCTATAGCAACACGATTCCCCCGGGGCAGCTTATTCTAAAGTTATAGTGAAGCAAGAGAAAGCCCTTCTTTATCTATGCCCTTCTAGAGCATTCTAGAAGTATGCCCTTCTAGAGCATTGCTTCCTATTCTTACCTTTTCTCCCTGTGAGAGACTACAGGAATTCCTTTGAATACACAAACATAAGGGCAAATTCTTACCTGAAGTGCTCAGGTTGTAGATAACATCTACACCAAGCAAGGAAAGGACACAGAAGGTGTTCCATGTACAATTTCCAACACAACAAAGAAAGAGTCAAACTATAAACACCTTGAGCACCATTTTTCTTCCTTTACATCTTTCCTGAACCTCAAACAGAAACTTAGTTTCCAGTGCTTTCCTTATTATAATAATTTAGAAAAATACTGCAAATAAAGGCTAGAGTTGGCAGAGTCTCAAAGTTAAATATACTTCATTTGTAGGTACTGGCTTTGTTATAGCATGGTATAACAAATTACTAGTTGACAAACATCAGCTGACTCATGGCAACCAAACATATGCAGACTCCTAGTTCATCCCAATTACAAAGCCAAATACCTTAATAAAAATCCTTTGTGGTGCCCATACTGTCAACTCCCAGACTGGCATCATCTGCAACTTGTTTTTTTTTTTTTTAGGTAGACTACAGCCCATCACCTAAATCACAGGTTCCATTATGGACTAATGCAGGCCTGAAAAGCTAGCAGAGGAACCTACTTCAAATGATCTTCCAGTTAACCCCAACGCCTGTTATCTGCTCCATTCAAGTATTTTCAAATCAATTGGTGATTTAAAAAAGACCACACTACCAAAATAAAATCACTGCATGAATCACTTCTAAAATAACATCCTCTGAAACCTCGCAAACTTCTAAACCCACTCGTGATTTTTCCTACTACCAGCGTAGCCTCCTGCTCTAGGTGGAAGGAGAACCAGCTCCATTTATTTGCTTCTAAATAACAGGTGATGCACATATTCAAATCCTAAAACTTTCATTTTCACACCAAACAAGATAAAGATGGATAAAACATATGAATACTTAAAGCTCCCTTGTAAGAAAAGGAACATCTTGCAAGAACTGCTGTTCAGCTCTGCATGCCCGAAGGAGCTACGCCAGCCAGCATCTCCCAGGACTAATGGGCCTTACTCCATAAGGTCACCATCTCACTTTGTGTCCCTCACATATTGCAGTACAAAACCAAAGAAGTAGGAGGTTTTGTGTGTTTTTTTTTTGTTTTGTTGTTCTTTTGCTCCATCTATATAGTAGTGTATTAGTGAAGCTTAGATATTACTATAGAATGGCCACACTATACACCAACATTTGTGGAATGCAGACTAAGCTAATAAACACTAAACATCCTCTGAGGCAACCAGAAGGGTTTAATTGACTTTAACTTGGCTCTTCTTGTGGAAATCCACTTCTTAGTCTAGGAGCACTTAAATCTGCCTACCTCTCATCTTTCCCCTTTCCTCACGTTTGAAGCAGGACCACGCAGCTAATAGGGAACATGCTAACAGAAATAGCCTACCTGCATTGTATTTAATCCCCCCTAAAACAGATCACAATGCCAAAAATATAAATAAAGCCAAGAGTCTTCAGGTTAATACAGACCTCTCCCAAACGGTTCACTGGAAAGCAGGAGCTGCTTTCTCTCAAAGTGAAAATGAGAGGCTTAAAAATTAAAAAAAAAAAAAAACAATAATTTTGCTCATTCTTTCTTTTTAAATTATCAAACAAAAATTCCAAGTTTAACTTGACTTGGAGGAGGTATCACGCAAATTTCTGTGATGATCAGCTATGCATTTCTACAGCATCTGCACAAGAAACCAAGCCCATAATGTTGGTTGGGTAGGGCAATTTGAAAATGGGCCGTGTTCAAACAGTGCCTGCATGAAGCCCTTTTCCTTGCCAGGCATGCCAGCTCCTTCCCACAGGATCAACCAGAGTGGCAATTACGAATCAAGAGGCAATTCTTGCAAAGGCAGCAGCCCAGGCACTAACCTCTAGAGCATTCCTGGGATCAGGGCAAACAGCTTCAGGACAGCAGGGCCCATTCCTTCCCGAGGATCCTCTTCAAGACCGAAGCTGTTCTTTCAGTGGATAATATAAAATGGAAAAAAAAAAAAGAGAGAAAAAGTTAGAATACACATGTGATAGCAAAACTACAACAGTTCTCCTGAGTTATCCGAACTCATCTTGGGTTTTCACAATGCAAGAGCCTCCCTCTGAGAGAGCAAGTGATTTCTCACCGTTGCAGATGGGGACCAGGAACTAAAGCGCGGTTGATCCACTCCCAGCTGCGCCCCTGTGACACTGCTGAAAGCCCCTAACCTCCCCTGGGGTTTCTCAGTACTCTCCGAGGTGTATCAGCTCTCCTCCACGTCTGTGAGGGAACACATGGGAGCCAAGCTGGAGCTCGGTGCCAGCCGGCTCGGAGCCGTGACGGCCGCCCTGGGTGCTGCAGCTCCTGGCAAGAGCCTGGGACCTTGGTGAGAGCACCCTGCTTCCCTCTGCTCCCAACCCGCCTCATTCGGGTGTCCCCGCCGCACGGCGCCTTACGGGAGGCGTAAGGATTGCCATGATATTGCCCTGGCATAAGCCATGGCATTGCACTGTTTCTAAAGGCTTGGGTGACAGATGGCTTCAATTTAACAACTTGCTCGGGGAGATGCTGCAGCAGTTCATATGCTCCTTATAACCTTGCTGCATGCACGGAGAACTGAAGCGGCGTGTTGGCAAGAGCAAGGCTCGAGCAGGAGCAGCTCAACACATCCGTTCGCTTCCACCCTCCGTAAAGCCCCAAACCCCGCTGCTGCTCGTGGGCCAGGGAGGGAGGGCAGCCGACGAACCGCGCGTGCTTGGGAATAAGCAGGGTTTGCTCCAGAGCGAGACCCGCAGCCCTTGCTGGTCGAGGGAAGGGCACCCCCAGCTGAAGGCAGGCGACGAGCAAAGCTGATGGAGGAGGCACTCGAGCAAACTGGGGAGCGCTGGGGACACCCAGCCAGCAAGCAGGGCCGCGGGCTGACAAGCTCCATCCCCGGAGGCCTCCACGTCACGCGCTCCGAGCGCACATCCAAGCAGTGTCTTTACTAGGAGCACCTCCTCTCCGGTAGCTCAGCCGCATCCCCTGCCCACGTGGCATCTGCTTCCCATCTTTTATATGGGGAAAAGAGCTTCCATGCCCGTCCGTACCGTGACAGAGGTATTTTCCACCATGAGCTGTACCCTGGATTAAATGTCTCCGTGCTGCTCCAATGGGACTCGGCTCCCCCGAGGAGCACGGAAACACGTGGCCGAGTTTCCACTCGCTGTGCAAACCGAGCGCCTTAATGATTTTTAATTCCCCGGAACACACCTGCACCTCTGCACAGGCAGCGTGAGGTCCAGCGGATGCCAGCACGACTTTAAAAGCAAATTATATCCCCTTTCGTGACCCACCAGTGAACTTCAGCGACTTCCAAATCTATTACTTCGCAGAAATCAAGTTTCACTGACAAAAATAAAGTTGCTAAAGTCACTAAAAACATCCTGCCAGTAAAAGTCATTTATAAAGTGAGAGCTTCTCCCAGTTCAAAGCATTAGACAACGCAATTTTCTAGCTATCTTTTCAAAACATAGTATTTGGTTGGACAGCTTGAGCATGACTGATAAAACCGTAGCTGACACTTCCCCCGAGTTACACCAAGTGCAACAGACTTTCTCCTTTCCAGGCGAGCCCCAGTCTGCAAGAGCTCCCCCAGGAATTTATTTCTGCAATTTGTGTAATTACATTGGATTATCTCCTCCATTGAAAAATGTTTTTCCAGCAGAGGAATAAAAGCACCATTTCTTTAATTGCACAATACCTGGAGCTTACAGCACTGCTTGTCAAAACCCACAAAAACTCAACTTCTGCTGAGTCTGGTAGAGCAGTAAGTGGTTAGCACCTATTTCCCAGATCCCTGGTAACACTTCTGGATGCTCTTCCAAGGGCCTGGATAAAAGCACATCCTCAAGCAGGCAAGGCAAGAGGTCAGCAACATGCACTGCTGGCTGGGGCTGGGATTTGCAGCCTTCCTGACGTGTGTAACAACATCCTCCCGCTGCAGAGAGCATTTGAGAGAAGGATTACGGCAATCCTTCCTGCCTCTACCTCCAGCTATTCCCGCTTTAACACGAGGACCGGGTCGAGAACATCAGATGTTCCTCTCTGACAAAGAGCAGGCCTCGAAAGCCAGCGGAAAGGTCAGCCGCGTGTGCGGAATAACAGGGAGCGCTGCAATTCCGGCCTTCCTCCAGAGCCGCCGGCTCTGCCATTCCTTATTCATCCTGCTAAGCCGAGCTTTGCCGCTGCACAGCCGGACACAGCGACACGAAGCTCCCTATTCTGCTTCCTTCCACACAGGTCCAGCACCTGGGGTACCTTTCCTAGGGTTTCTTGTTCGGCTGGTTCAAGTCCTTGGCATTTCCAGCACACACACGTCTCCAAATGGAAGCTCCACTTAACCTCCCCGTGCTGCAGCTAAAGGAGCGTATCAATTAAGCCCCACCATTCGAGCCCAGAGCTTCCCAGCAGAAAACAGCAAAACCAACACACGCGAGTTGGCCGTCTGCATTAAGCAGAGCACAACTATTCAACCCAATACTCCTGGCTGCCCCAAGGGAGGAACCCAGCTTAGAAAACAGGCAGGACTATAAGACTAGACCAGTTACAGCCAAAAAAACACCCCATCACTGTAAGCAGACCTCTCCGGAGGTGATGGGAGGACCTCTCCGGAGGTGAAATGCAGTCACCTACGTTTCAAATCTCTCTGCTTTAGGACTATGCAAGAAAATGTGCTGCAGGACACAAGATCCTGCAAATATCACATCCAGAAATGCATGTAAGAACAGAGAAGCACTACAAGCAGGTTACTCCTCCACATCACACAGTATTAATAAACACTAAGTAGGTAATGTGATTTATAAATTGGGTAAAATAACATGAATGACTTTAGCTTATGTTTTCAACAACCAGCTCTCTTTTTTAGGGGAAAAATATCCAAGATGTCCCACTCTGAAAGAAAACAAAATCTGGGGCAAGCTGCAACGTGTAGATACATTCAACCCCAACAGCAAAGGGCAGGACCACCGTAAAGCAGGGCGGTCATGACAGGTCACTGCAGTTACTTTATGAGATGCCACTTTTAAAACCTGCTTCTTGGCACTCGAGTCATCCGAGAGCCAAAGCAATCAAGCCACAAAGCATTTCAACGTAAAACCATGGACAGCACAGACAGATGCTGATTTTTCAGCCAGACAGGCACCGTGCTCCCTCCTGGGCCTTTCTCACCTGAATAAATCTGGTCTTTTATGGCTGGTGTTTCAGCCCAACTCTGCCCAACATGACAAAAGCATCAGGCAGATGAGCACCACGTGCCAGCTGGGTTCAGCAAAAGGAGCCATCATCTTAAAGAGATCACTTGTGTTACCCCAGTGTCTCTTCAGAAGCATCAACATCTCTTCAGAAGCATCACGTGCACATGGGAGCCAGGAGGCTCCCAACACGACGCTCTTTTTGAAACCATTTGGCCCTTTAGAAGCAAGGGAAGCTCAACACCAACAATTCAAGCCTTCATAAATCGAGAAAGAGCAGTCAAATAAACCGAGCCAACCCCATC
>JAVCKT010124205.1:0-20130 GCA_032273925.1 Rhynchotus rufescens
TAAAAATGTTGAATGTTCTAAAGCTCTTTGTCAAAGCTAAGTTATCATAAAAATTATATCATCTGGACCCTAGGAATCCTCCCTAAGAGGCCGCAAGCAGGCATTCTGAGACTTCTGGATGCTTTGGGACTCTAAGATGTAATTGAGGAATACTCAATGGAAAATGTATGCAGGAAGCAACAACTGCATTTGAGAAAAAATCATGTTGTGAAACTTCATCTGAGACAGACTCTAACATTAGCACTGAGAAAAGTAAGGGTAGAAAAGAAACTGAACTGCATTGCTTCCTTATTTATATAGCTTTATGCTTTTATGTTGCACTGAACAAGGGAATGGTACTGCCTCACTAATAGCACTTAAGCAATATATTAGTTATGAAACAGCTGCTTGTTATGCTAATTAGAAAGGTAGTCATGACTGCTTTTATGAAATCAGCTCTAATTATCTTCTGGTAATACAAAAGCTTGTTTGTAAGGAGTAGTGAAGAGAAAGATTTCCAATAAAATGACCATGGAATCAAGCCAAAAAATGTATCATAGACTAGTGCAAACGCTGACATGGTTTCATTTTTACATGACTTTCTCGGAAGTGTGTTAATTTTTCAGTTTGCAGTGCCCTTCAAGACAATTGCTGTCAATCTCCTTTGCCTACTTCCTAGTGTAAACTGAGAAGTTCAGTTATATCCTGGGTACTCGCAGACAAATCCATGTTTAAAATCCTATCTTAGTTAAAAGATAAATTTTACATCTCGTGTGCTGGTTGCACAGATGTTACGTGCCACATTTCGATTGTAGATTGTAAGGAGATAAGAAAATGCTAATCGTATATTATGTATGAGTATTACATACTATTCTTCCTGCAATTCTTTTTTTTTAGCGGGAGTATTTTAGACTGAACTATTTACCATTACTATTTACTGTACTATTTATTAATACTATATATATAGTTTACTATTACTATGTATACAATAGTATACAGATATATAAATGCTATTACTACTATGTCATACTTTAAAATGCAGCTAGCAGGTGTTTTAGGCAACTTTCAAAGAGACATCCATATAGTTTCTTTGTATAGTAAATATTTATGGAGCAAAAAAGTATCATAAATGGCACAAGAGATACTCTTAATTAATTTTAAACAAGACTAGTCTTTTGTATTTCTAGTGCTGAACTTCCCACTGTGTGCCTAAGATCTGTGGTGTTTTCTTTTCTGTTCACTGCTTCATTCTGGAGAAAATGGTGACATTTTTGGTTGCCAGCTAGCATCATTTAGAAATCTAAACTATGTGAACAAAATATGAGCATCTATGGGTTGCAATTTGCACTACAGATGAGTTATTAACTACACATCACATGCAACTAATCAAAATATCTTGGTTGCACATGACAAGCACAGTACAACTCATTTGTTCTACCCTTGAAAATTCTCAGCTGACTGAACTAGCAGTTGCTTTTTAATCCCAGCACACAAATTACTAGAACATTATTTCTGAAGATGTAGCTATTCAAAGTATAATCTAGCACTCATAATTGCAATATCCATAAATCATATAACACTTAGGGAAAATGTATTTTTTCTCATTCTCCTCTTCTGCTCACTTACAAAGTGTCTAAATAGCAAATAGATTACTTTGACATTGGATTGTGTCCAGGTCTTTTACAGAAAAAAAAAAACTTCTAGAATTTTAAAAAATATATATTTTTTTTTCTTCTAAAATTATTTTTCTCTCAAGGACTATATGTTTTCTAAAATCTGTGACTGAGGTAACTCTAACATGCTATCTGGATTTATAAATACAGAACAATGACTTCCTACTAATTGAACAAAATGATACTAAAATTCAAAAAGTTATTTTGCTATAAATAAAATGATGTTTTCAATAAGTCTGCATTTACTATACATAGATTGCTATACTTTCCTAGATAATATCACAATGAGATTGTATTTTTTTCTTTTAGAATTAGATATTTAGCATACATTATGGCTTTTGAAAATGGTTGATAAAGTTACAGTGAGTTTGCCTGAGTATTTTTTTCAAATAAATTGAGCCCTTGGCTGCTATATTTTAATTGCAATAATTTGAATAATTAATTCCAAGTTTTGAAAATGAGTTGAAGGTAGTGTGTGATTAACTGCTGTTAATGAAGACATTACCTGATTAGGTTACATTTTATGCCTGGGACTGATTATATCTAAATGCTAATCAAATTGATTTGAATTGTCAATTTTTTTCCTGGTTTTAGAGTATATTATAGTGTGTATACATGTATATGTGTATATATATGTGTATATACTATATACACATATATGTGTATACATCTACATCTACGCACTATATGCATATACATGCATACATATACATATGTATATATATGTATACACACATACTTTTTTAACATTCTGCAACTAGTTTTATGCAATATATATCACCATTTTCATTTTTTATGTTACTGGCAATCCCATGAATTTATATGTTTCATATGTTCTCAGAAAATTGCTGTTGCAAACCTACAGTCTTAATTTACATGCAATATTTTCTGTGTTCCAAAGATTGAATAAAAAAAAGAAAAAAAAAAGAAAAATCAACTTATTTTTAGAGAAATGGGAGAAAGTCAGGTTGATAATATTTATTTCCCTGACAGAAGAGTATACAGTTTATACCCTAATGTAAAAAGAGAATATCAGTACTAGTGTTGTTGAAACAATTTATCATGTGGTGCAGTTTCATCCGAGGAGAACAAAATCACCAGAACATTATGTGGGCCTTGTAAATGAACAAGCCTTGGAGTACCTGGGACAGTCATAACACTTGCGGCCATTGGTTGTTTTTCTACATCCTGGACAAGGGTGTCAGGATGGTGCAGCTCAGAGAAGATTTAGCCCTGAGAAGAGGAGCTCTGCAAGGGCTAAGGAACTCCCAAGTCCACCACAGCCAGAGTCTCCACACACTGGAGACTCCAACACCCCAAAGAGTGCTGAACAAATCTAGTTGGTTGTTATTGCAAAAGAGAGCTGACACTGCAAACTCACAGACACTCTGAAGTATATTTGTAGAATAAAATAAATATAATCAAAGTAACTCAAGTGATAGAAACCAAAAGGGAAAATATTCCTCTTTTTATAAGTGAGAACAGAGTTAGGTGGATAATTAACAACAAATCATTTATCATATTTTATTTCTTTTTCTGTGAAAAAGTTGCCCATATATGGACCATTATTTTCTCTAACACATTCATTATTCACTGTGTTATTTCTCTGAACAATTTTAAGTCTGAAGAATGTTTGTTAGAAGGTTATTGTAAGCATTCGTTATTCAAAAATTGTGCTGTTCATCTTGGAAATGTTTCAGCTACTACACTTCTGTTTGTTTCCTTGCTGAATGGTTGAGCATAATTCTTAGATTTCCAGTGTAAACCTTGAACTGGAAATTTGTTTTCCACACTTACTATTAAATAGGAATTATAAGTTGCTGTGTCAATAAATAAACTCAACTTTTAAAAGATCCATGACAGGATCAAACCAATGGTATACAGCCATTGTATGTTTCTGGATCTGACATATTCTTATTGCACATTTTTAGGAGCTGGTATTTGCAAAATCCATTATAATTCATTTCTGCTCTACCTTCATCTTGAGCTTGCAATTGAAATGCAAATAGCTCTAGGGAAAATCAGTCATCTGTCTGAGATGCTTCACAATAGTTAAGACAGGAGCAGAGAGTAGAATAATATGGTATATCCTTCCTGTAGCTAGAATATCACCAGGTCAATTTCGTCATTTTCTTGGTATAATTTGTCACTTAAGCTACATATTTGTGCTGACATTCTATTTACGCTGTGACAAATTGTGTGTTCATCACGTTTGTTTATAGAGATGTTTTTCCAGTTCTAATACTAATTTGTTGACATTGCTTAGAAAATTTTCTGTAATATTTAGTATATGGGAGAAAAGAGTTGTGTTCTAGATATTTTAAATTTTATATATTCTATATTGAATTTATACATTCCATATAAATTATGAAGAATATATTTATTGCCAAGTGGAATTCATTCAGATGAAAAACAATATAATTATTAGCCCTGATTCAGGGCTAGCAATAGTTTGGAATAGCTCCTATACCTGCCTTGTACTTGCTCCTGGGAAACCAAAAAACTCAGGTTGTTCCAGGAAAAGGAAGCAATTCTGTCATCCTGAAGTACACATAAAATTTCCAAGGGCTTGATTCTCAGTATGATAATGCTGAGATAATGTTCAGTATGATGCTATTGCTGTTGATTTTCTCTCAAATTCGAATTACTCTACAGTGTTGAAAATAATCTCTATGAGCCTCACTCTGAGCTTTTTTTCCTATTCCAGTTGCAGATTCTTCAGAATCTTTTCTTCAAGGAAGAGTCTCTTAAGTGTGAAAGGTTCAGAGCTAAAAGCATTACTAGTATTTCATAAGCCATAATGACAAGCTTCTAACAACACAGGTTACATCTTGCAGATAAAAAAAGCACAAAGAATTGTTCTAACATCCTCAGATTTTCACTGTTTTGCTGAGTGGAAGTAGGATTTGAGATGACGGCAACCTTTCATAATGTTTTTTGCTCTACTGGCCAGCCTTTTGTTTTTTCAAGGACTTCTCACACTCCTGGTGCAGTTCCAGCCTCCATTCAGCCTTCCCTTGTCAAGCTCCAGGTCCCAGGTCTCCCTTTCAGCTTCCCATGTGAAGTTCTTCCCTTTTATCTCTCACACCTTTCAACTCCTCTGGTGCCCTCTCCTTCTCTGGGAGTCCTTTTCTTCCTCCACTTCTCTTTTCTCTTAGTGAAGGCAATTCTTTCATCTCTATTATCCAGTCAACTTCCCACTCAGAAGAGACGTGTCTTTTCTCCCTCCCATCCTGCCTTTTCAAAGAAGGAGCTCAAACTGTGATCTCTCAGCTCTCAGCTGCTCTGCCTACCTCATCCTCAAAGAACAAGCTGTTGTCTCTCTACCTGTAAACCTAGCTTATTCCAGACATCACAGAATCACAGAATGATTGAGGTTGGAAGGGATCTCTAGAGATCAGCTAGTCCAACCCCCATCATTTCTCTCTTTCCTCTGACTGACTTTGTTGATGCCCACTTCTCACTGCTTTCACTCTTTGTTCTTATTAGTATTTTCAAGAACACATAGTCATTGCTACATTGGCATAAACTGCTTGGATATTTATGAAAAGATGCTAGTAACTGTCACTCTTAAGACATCTATAGGGGGCAGATAGGATAAAATAAAACGGGATACATTTCTTCTTTATTTTTTTCAATATTTTAATGATATAGAATAAAAAATCACAAGTAAAAACATGTTGAGATCACAACAGAAAACACATGCTTATTCCAAGGCTTCTTGCTTCCAACATAGCTTGTTTTTTTTTTTCATTCCAAACAGACTCATTTTTTTTCATTCCAAACTGACTCATCTTGAAAAGGCATTTTATGTCTCTCCTTGACAATTCACAAAACATGTTACCTTAAATTATTATGAAACAGTTTATATTTGGACTAAAATCTGTGATGAGTTTTAATCATAAATAGTCTGAAAGTTTTTCAGCTGGAAAAATCATGTTTTAACTTACAGTTTAACACAGTGTTTGTTGTCCTGCTGTCAAGAAAAGCATAGTGTGGGTTTATGTGCTGACAGTATTCCTAGAGAGTACATAATATATTTAATTTACTTTTATAAAACAGTATCTCTATCATCTGCACCTAGCAAATCTAGCATAGGAAATTTCTAAATATTTTGAATATGGGATTAGACCTGTTAAGAATGGGACATTTCTGTTGCATAGAAAATAAAAGTTTTTTTTAATTTATTTATATAAATTCTATTCCGAGTTGAAGTGAAAATTAGAACTTTCAAAACTCTTCAGTAGAGAATTTTTTTTATATTAATGTGCAGATTAATTTTCTTTCAACAGCATTGATTATTTATTTCACTATGTTGTATATATAGCAACTGTTAAAGGAAATATTTGTAAAAATGCATTATATTATGAGCATATATCATTAGAATTTTCTGAAAATGCCAGAAATATCTTCATCATATTAGGTAAAATTGTATTTTAGCAATATATAATCTTGTAAACTATTTCACTTCCATACCTTTAAAAGTGAAAAATTTTAAAGTGATTTTTTTTAATTTGACAATTTCTCCAAATTTAAAAAAGTACTTAGCTGCAATAGAGAATTTAACAGTAAAAGCAACAAGGACAGTCTAACTTCATTATGTTGCTTGTTAAGATCAAAATAATGCAAATCAGGACTTTGAACAGAATAAAATGCATCACAGAGCTACTTCCTAACAGTTGACCCTCAATAGGTTGTCTTGTTAAAAAGGAACACCAGTATTGCTGGATATGTTTAGAGGTAAACTGCTTTTTATTCGGAGGCAGGAATGCGGAATTATGACAATGCTATGAATAGATAACCTGTTAGCTTTACATTACACTGCAAAAAAAATTACTAAATCATACCTAAAAGTTTTGCAAAATATACAAAGACTACAATATTTGTATTTTTAAGAAGTACAATTTTATTTTCATTTACTCAGACAAAAGCCATTGATGCTAAACTTCCTTACTTGTATTAATACTAACAGAGTGATCCTATTCTGATCATACTTGTTCTGCTAAATAAGAATCTATATTCCAACTAATCATAAACAGAATTGAAAGTGTTTTTCAACTAAAAGCTAACTCAAATTCCTAATGTATATAGTCAATTATTTGATAGAAGATGAAAGAAGAAGACATCAGTTTGTTTCTCCACATTATTTGTGAGATATCTCTATTTCTTTTCTTTTTTAATATTGTGAGATATTTGCATTTCTTTTTAAATTTAAATGGGTGTTGCCACTGTGAGTGAAACACCGTGAAACACCTTTACATACATACATAGTTAAGACTGTGAATGAATGATGAAGCACTTCTGAGAGAAATCATAAGAGGACAATTCAAGTCAAACAACATTGATTTGAAAAATTTGGAGATAGTACTCGTATTTTTAATTTGTATTTTTTTTTTAAGTATATATATATAAGCTTTTAATAAATGTTAATTCTAGAACATGACCTGGCACCATTGAATCACTTCTTTCCCCAAACCCTACTTTAAAGTTTTATGGAACTCAGAGTTGCATTATTGACTTTTTTTTGTTCACTAAGCAGTCAAGTTATTTTTCTAAATCACAATTACTTGTATATTTGACTTACAGATATTTAATTAAATACAGATATTTAATTTTATTTAATTAAATACAGATATTTAATTTTCTTAGGCTTTGATAGGTTTCAGGTTTTCATCATATACTGATGTGTGAATCAGGAAGTGGCAATTAGATCATGCAGTTTTCTCTTCTAGAAGTTGCTGCCATGAATAGTACCCACACTATTTCCTACTGCAATATCAAAGCAAATATTTAGCTAATGGAAAAATGAAATGGGGAGAGTTAAACCATGCATCATACTCATATATAAGTATATGAGATCTTGCTCAGATGTTAGAAAAGTCTTTTCCTTTGGGGGAAGTAGTACTTAATGAATATTCAATGACACTGTTAAAGCAAATTTCTACCTGCTGTGTGATAAATTTACTTGCTTTGCAAATAAAATTCCTCATACCGCTTATTTACTATCTGTAAAAATTAATGGGCTTCCTAATACTGGATATTAAAATTCCCCTATTCCGTTTAAGTTATGAAATATGTCAGCAATGAAGCACTGTTTCAAGAAAAGAAGTACTGGTAGCACTCAGTAAGCATCCTGCCTTGCTGGAGGTGGAGGCAAGAAGACATCTCAGGTGGCCTCCTACCATGGAGAGCCCTGAGTAGCATGCAGAGCTCGCAAGCATTGTAAGATGTCTTATTTCTTAGTGACCAATTATATTAGAAGCCTTATTTCTTAGTGACCCACTATGTTAGAAAAGAGAGATATCTTGGCTCTGCTGCAGTTTGCTGATTCCCCAGATAGAAGGACTAAGTTTAAGTAAGGCCTGTGTGTTCTGTAACAGCAATTTGTTAGATAGTTCAAAAAATGTGGCATATTGACAACAGATGACAACATCTAGGCAGATATAGATCATGTAAACATATCAAGTCTTTGATCACAGCCACATATAAGTTATTTATATATTATACTATGACTGTCTTAGAGGAGAAACCTCCACAAAAGTCAACATTTTAACCTCAGATACAAGCAGATAGCAATCCTTTCCTCACACAATTTTGCAGTTTGTCACTGTTCTGAAAGTGTCTTGAAATATCATGTTTGTGCTTGCATGCCTGCATCGAACTTTCTTGCACCTCTGTGAAAAAAAATGAGCTCTAATAAAAGCTTGCACAGCCAAGGAAACAGAGCAACTCAGAGGAAAGTTGAGATAACCACACAAAAGGATGATATGAGAAGTATGAGAAAAAAAATAAATAAATAAATAAAACTGTATTTTGTTTCCAGAGCCTGACACAGAACTTAACATATTGGAAAAACCTTCTCTCACCAAGAGATCCTAACACTGGCAATTTTCACAACGTAGAAACACTTCTTCACCGTATCAAGAAGGAGGCTTTAGTGTCTTTGAATTTATGTGTTGATGTTTCTTTCTCTGCCATGCTAGTCCCAGCAACATGTAAATTTTAAGTGTGCCTGACCCAACATATGTAATGATATTCAGCTGAGTTTTTTCATGGCTGTAGTTTTTCTGTCACCTCATCTTTACCTCAACTTTTCTATTGTGATGAATAACATTTCTGTGTAGCAGCATACAAACAGACTGTAAAAATGCTCTGAATTTACACAAGTCGTATATTCTCTAGTAAGGCTTTATATTTCCATATTTCATATCTGTAATATCACAGTAAACATTATATTCTGCAGCCTCTAATTTCTAATGTAAGACATTGAGATGAGTTTTACAGTAACTGCTTTTGTATGTCTTAACTGGTAACATATCACGACAAAAAATACTATTAGAAGAATCTGCATTATAATACTTTTCAAAGTTATTGAATAATTTAAAGCTACTTAGTGATATTTTGTTCATTTTGGAGGAGATCATTCCCAGACAGCACATGATTCAAGATAATAAGATGCAGCCTACAAGAAAAGGGAACTGTCTTCAAATTTCTTTACACAAATGGAGCAGAAAAGCTTTGTTTTCACTGACCAGGGAAATAAACTCTAGAAAGTGAGTTGATTTGGTGATTGAGAAAAAGCCTAAGAAAGGCTAGGACTGACTGGGACTAGGCTTGATTGGGACTGACTAAATGAGACTATACTGAGTTATTCTCAACCCTTCTGGGAGAGATTTTATGGGAGAGAAGTCTGAAATGTTCTACCAAATGTTTATCAACCTTAGTGCATATTCGGAGAGGAGAATGTTCCCCTACAGTGGTAAGAATGAGTTGGGGAAGGATCTTCTAGATTCTAGCCAGAATGGATAAATCCTAGGAAGACCTTGGGAGTAAGTCCAGGAACAATGAGTAGAACTTAGTACTTTTATAGCCCTTGGTTAAGTGACCTTCTTGCAGGGGACTGTGTTAATACCCCAAAAGGGAGGTAGTTCCTAGAGGAGCAGTCTTGCAGTGTTGCTGTTGTAACATAGATTTAAAAGCTGACTGGGGACTTTTGGATTAAATGTTTGAAACAAATTGTATTTGAACTTCTTCTCAGTGGGGTTTAGACAGACTGAATGGCTCAGTTGAGAGATGGGATTTAATAAAATACTCATACATCTTACCCTACTGTTTGCCTCTCTACGGGCATTTCAGAGATTCAGCTCATGAACATGTGAGTGTAGAATCATGATCTGCATAAATCGCTTGAAAACATTAATAGTCTTTCAACAAATAAAATTTAACTTAGTGATAATACCACACTCCTTATGTCTTTGTACTTGTGCACTTGAGACATTTCAGTATGAAATTTAAACATGACTTTATAAATAAGTCAGATCTGCCAGCTTCTTTAAACTGTGAATCTATATTTCTATATGTATCGTGTTACATAGATTATCCAAGCTATTCATCTGCATAAAAATAATTCAAGCAGTTTGCACTTAGACCGAACTATTTATTTATTTATTTATTTATTTTTACATGTTCCAGTAACTGTAACTTGGAAGACTTGGTCTCAACTAAAATTTCAATAAAGCTACATGGCCCTGGCTCTGCCTTTCATCTTCCAGGAGATTATTGCTTCCCAAGTAGAGTTTTTGTCTGAACGGCTGTGAAGCTGCATTAAATCTGGAACCTGCCTGAGTATGTCTAGTTGCATATGCTTTAAGAAATCAGGACACTCACTTTTCTCTTTTTGTGTTACAGCAAAACAAACAAGCTGACACAGTCATCGCAAAAAAGTGAGAACAGTTTGAGTGTTCCCCTGTTACTTATAGTATTACCTTGCTGTACAATCTCCAAATCATCAAAGAAAGTGTACATGAATTATAAACCGTATATGAATATATTTTCACATGAACTATGGAATGAAGCAGAATATGAAGGAGTAGCTGGTCTTTAACACACAGCAAATGCTATCTGTGCTCAAACTATTCCTTCTCAAATACCTGTAATTCTCCATTCCTTCTCTCGGGCATTAATGGTAACAGAGGACATGCATCTTCAGAGATATGGAACTTGCTTGTTTCCTTTGCACAGTATCATTAATATTTTAGGGTATATTCAAGGGATTGCTTGTTTTTTTGCTGACAAATAGACTGTGGCTGTGAGATCTGAGTCCCATGATCTCTTTTGAAAATATTCACATGGGATATACTACTTTAAAGTATTTTTTTCCTTAATCATCCACAGCCTCAGCTACTTTGTTAAAGGCCAACACACTTTAGATATTCATTTGTAAATCTTTAATAATAATAATAATAATTAATAATAGTAAAGTCTTTACTTACTACCATATGCCTTCAGACCTACACACTTGTTCTCCTCTGAATCAAGTGTGTGCTTTATTTGTAAACTAGAAAATGAGACACCCCTCCTTCATATCCCAGCTAATGTTCCAGAAGGATCTTTGTGCGTGTCTCTATGCATGTATGTCTTTATGGCAGTGTATTTTATGCTCTGGAGAAAAGTAAAGGCTTACTTGTTTTTTTGATATTGTGCTACTTCTATCCCAATAGAGATGTCAGTATGTTTTTCCCCTGGCACGAGTGCTTGAACGACTAGGCTGCAACAAAAGCATCTGGAATTATATTAAGAACAGAACAATATATGTTTTTCTACGGAGTATTTTTCTTGCCAAAACATGTCAGAAACTATCATTCTGCTATCACTTTGCTGGAATCCTGGCAAGAACACTGATTTTGTTGGTTGTTATCTAATTTACCAGTTTTCATGTGTCCTATTCACCTTAAAATATTTTCCTGGTTTTAATACTTTGATTGATACTTTGATGACTGTATTTCTCTGTCAAGGAGACAAGGCTTCTAAAGGCTGAATTCATTCCAAGGAATCTGAAAATACACAGAGATATTATGATGCAATATTCATACTAACTTCTCCTTAAAGCTGTTTGTTTCCTAGTAAACAGATTGCCTTACAAGAGACCTACCATTCAGAAGAAGATTATCTTTAATATGCCTCTAAATCAAACAGGAGATTTGAATATAAGGCATTTTAAAATTACAGTCATGCCCTAACTGCTCACTTTATGTTTTGATGTAATTCTTAGAGCTCAGACCCAGGAAAAATGATTTGTAGTGCCTGTCTTAATGATTCCAGGAATCCTGATTGGCATTAACATTCTCAATATTAGAAATCTGAAATTGCAAACATTTTTGATAAAAATATTTGTAGGGAAATCATTGAAGATAGACTTTCATTCTTCCTTGCTTCTTTAAAGCCACATCTATAAGCATTTGTGTATCTATAGCTATTTTTGCTAAGGTACATCACTGAAATCCTTGGTAGGAGATTTTTTAGATAGAATCCTCAGTTGTGATTAACATTCAGAAATATTTTAGTCTCTCAAAGGCCAGTGCTTTATGTATTCAGAAGGTATCTGCACAACTCTATTAAGACAAGGTCTAGTAGCAGGTCATTTTTTGACAGAACCACAAAATCATATCTTGTACTTTATATAATGAGCATTTCAGGCTAAATACATCAACAGCCTTAAAAACAAGCTCCAGAATTTAGTATTTTCTTTGCAGTGAGTACCCTCACTGAGGGGTCCTCAGATCTTCCTCCTTCAAGCACTTCTTCATCCCATAAATCTTGAACTATCTCCAAAACTGTGTCAGAATTTCAACAGGAATATTGGTATCCCCTTCCAGATCAGAGAGACCAGATCTGGTCTCAAATATAGACCAGAAAACAGGCACAGCTCTTGATCTGAGCCTGCCAAGTTTTGCTAATGTTGCAATATGAGAAAGGAAAATTACCTGAGAAGATCTAGATATTTCTGGTAGTAGCTGAGCAGGTGCAGATAGAGAAGGCTGTAGTTCCCAGAATTATAGATACAAGAGTGCTATGTGAAAGAAGATTGGCAATCTTGAATTTGACATTTTTTTTTAAATAGAGCAGAACAGTCTTGTATTATGAATAATGTTTTATGCTTTTCAAGTCCTTTTCACACACACAAGAATCATACCATTCAGCAGTTAATCACTTTAACCAACACAGAATTGTCCATGCAGAATATTTCAGTTCTTGCTAGTAGGCTCTTATACCACCCTATGAAACCTTTGTCAGTTTTTCTAATGATCATTCCTATACAAATTATGAGCAACATTATCTTGATAGATTTTATCTTATTTTTCTCCATGTTAATAGCAGTGAGTATATTAATATTCATATGAAACTGGACCATTTCTACAGCATGTGATATTAGAGATGTTAATCATGGCTGTTCATCTAGAGATTATGGTAGATAATCAGAAATATGCTGATGAAGCATCATCTAATATTACTCAACTTTTATTGAGTAGATTTTGTTGAGTAGATTTTATTACTGCCGTTCACAGAGGATACGAAATAAATTATACTCATGGTTTTAAGAGTGTGAGCATGATGGATGCTAATTGATGTTCAATGTAGGAGCTTGTAAAATATCTTCTTGATAGAGTGACCAAAGAGAGAGTGAACATCATTTTGTGAACTGTTGATCAAACAAACTATTGATTAATTTTGCAGCAATTTTTATGACCTACAAATTAATGGTGTAGAAAGTTTAAAAATATATATCTGTGGGAATAGTCAAAAGGCAATATTCTACATTGCTAGTAAAGTTCTGATAAGAAAAATATAGTTCTTTACCACTTATACTTGGGACAGAAGCTCATAAGAACAGTAGCTAGGAAAGGGAAATGTTTCAGAGGCAGCAGTCCACAGTTTTAGTAAGACATTTCTTCTTCTAATGAAGTAAATTTTGTCAACATCCACTTGGGAACATCCTATGATGTTCCAAAAAGCATTGTCATCTCTAAAGCCACTTGCACTGAATTCCTGTATAATTAAAAAGGAGAATTCTATGAATAGTTCAGGGTTAAGCTATATCTTCTGCCAGTGAAGTAAATGTTTAAGTTCTCCTTGATTTTCATAAAAGCAGATTGAAGCAACTGAGTATTTTGGAAATTCCCATATAAACTTGTGAAGCACAGGTATTAAACCAGGCTATACTTCAAAAATGTAGTTGTGGCTGTTCCACTCTATAAATCATGAGGCAATTCACCCATGTTGAGAATATGCCCATGTACTGTGGTCTTAGTGCAGTGATCCATCAACCTAATATACATTTAATACTAAAAGTCTTTCTACATGTGTTCCTTACTGCTATTTCCTGTCAAAGAGCAGGTAATTTTGCTTCTGATTTGTTGACTGTCCAAATAGATAGATAGACAGAATAATTGAAGGAATATAGTTTTTTTTTTGTTGGTGATGGTTTTGTTTTTTAAGGAAAGCAGATTAAAAAACTTTATGTTCAACGTTATATTTTCACAGATATAAAAATAGTTGGAATCTTCTGTATTATTTGCTATTGTGAATCACATTGCAGAATGTTTCAAAATTGCAAGAAAGATATAGCTCTGACAACTTTAAATAGCGCTTACTCTAAGGTAATTGACTTTGAGCATGAGTGGAGGACTCATATACTCAGCTTGAAGACAGCAAAAATGAGTAGAGCAGTAGAGAACCGAGCTGTCAGTCCAGCCTTGCAGTATTGGAGCGGTGGAGGACCTTGCATTTGTGTTCAGGCTCCACATTAGGTCCATGCCAGATCTCAGAGAAAGGCAGTAAGTTTTTCTCTAGCCTTTCAAGATGAGTATGGTGCAATGTGTACAGCAGCCAAGAGAGCTGGTCCAGTACTTGATGTGACTGACTGCCTTTACAAGAGTACTTCCTGCTCGTCTTGTACAGTGTATGATGCCAAGTGTCAAGTCTGTAAAGATTTCTGATTAGTTCCTGAATAGAGTTAGTTCCTGATAGGAACTAGATTAGTTCCTATCTAGGATTAGATTAGTTCCTATCTAGGATTAGATTAGTTCCTGAATAGAGCTTGAGGTTGGCCTATAAACAAATACTAAGTGCTTTACAATTTCGTTAGCTGAGATAACATTCTTCCCTGTATGTGAAACGATTACAGACTCTGAGAGCAGCCTAGCCTTGAGTTTAGTAACACAGGTGGTGAAGGCAGGAGGCACCACACCGAGAGGCATTTCCTTTTCTTTTAGCCCACCTCTATGATGCTTTTCTCCAGTTTCTGGTTTTACACAGCCTGTGTTAATAGAGCAAGATACATCTCTTTTTGAGGATGTTAATGAAGGTAGAGACTGAGTAGTGTGATGCATTTTACAGTGCAAATATATTTTCTAAATTTTATCCTTCTTCACTGTTGACTATGAACATATGCAGAATTGCTTTGAATTGCTGCTGTAGGAGTTGTATGTAAGTGTATATAAACACACTGTCTATATCCTAAAAATGTTAGCTGATGATATTCTTCATATCACGTACTGTTATAATATCTGCGCTCTAGTAATGCAATAGTGTGATAAAAAAAGAGATTAGCTTTTCTAATACAGGAAGAGAATAAGATGTTTATAATATGAATTGTATTCCATATGACAGTTTTAATTTTGTAGCAGAGATTTTAAACTTTACATTTGGGTAGAATAAATATATAATTCAAGGTAGTTTACTGCACACTGTGCTTTTCTGCAGTATATATGTGTATATATATATTTTAATCTCAGTAACCCAATATTTTGTATGCACATTCAAAATTGGATAAAAATGCTGCAGGTTTCAAATCAACATGTGACAGACTTGAAATTTATTGCCTCATGAAAGATTGACTGTTTAAAGCCAAAAGAATAAAAGAAAACCTTGTCTGGAAATGTGATATAGAAAGCAAAAGATCCTCAAAACAAAAAGAACAAAGCTTTCTTCAGCAATTCTTATCAGTACCTTTGCCATTTTCAACTTATTCTATTGGTGTCTCTGAATAACTGTCAAAATAACTTTCCTCATGGACTGTATACTGAATTGATGGGCATAACTGATTTAAAACTCTCAGTCTTTGGAAAGAAGGACCTTATATATTGCTGGTACACATAAAGCCACACCTACGTTTCTTTTTGGGCAATGGAGATTTCAATCATATAACTAGACTTTTTTCAAGCTTTAGACTGAATTAAAACTGAATTAAAATAAGTATTCCTACATCAGGCTGATCTTACTTTTCATGGATCACATAACAGTTGGATCTTTATAGAAAACATGCATAATAGAAATGGGACATTTGATGAGCATTTTCCAATATGAAGTGAATAAACTGAAGAATTGCTACACATAGAGCCCATATAGTACAGTAACTCTGCTAAAGGGGTTCCAGCTCGTTTTTAATGTCATACTAATATTTAGCACTTTACATTTATACATAAATTTTTAAGTAATAATTATTCCACCACTCTAGTGGGATTATTTACTCTGGTGAAGAGGATGAGTGATGGCACAGGTCTCTCTGCACTACTGAGGGACCACGGGAAGCTTCACAGGACTAACCCTAATAGTACATCTATGGTAGACACATTGAATTTAAAATGTCTGCTTTCAAGTTTGATATTTGATCATATATCCAGTATAGCCTGAATAGGATGTATTGTCCAAATTTAACCATTCCAGATTCAAACTGAGAGACATCTAGCATTAGATATCAGAGAATAAGATTTATTTAAGAGGAATGAAGTGAAGCCAGGAGCAAATGAAATTCTTATCAAATCTTAGCTAAAGGAAAATGCTGATACATTCTTCTTGAGCTTAAAATAAAAAAGATTGAAATACAAATTATGGCCACAAATTTACCATTTGTTGCATCAGAATGTAATTAGAGAAAATACAACAAAAGCAGGTTTGGTTGGTTGGTTGGTTGGTTGGTTGGGACCATGACTTTTCAAGGGAAGAGGAGATGTTTATTTTTCTTTATAAATCAGGCTTGGGCTAGGCAGGTGAGGAAGGTTAGAAAAGCCATCTTTCACTGTCCACAAGCAAACCCTTAGGAGTGACTAAAAAATAAACAATACTTTTTTTTTCTCATTCCCATTCTTAGAGGCAGTGAGGTAGAGAAGTGGGGATCTGAGAGATGCTGTAAAGCACTTGGAATCATCTAGGAAATGACTGAAGACTGCCAGAAATCCAGGTAGGCAGCTGAGCAATACCAAAAAAATTCCTAAGGGCATTTTTGGTAAATGGAACTTTCTTGATGCAGCAGCTGTGGGCTGGGATTTGGCTGGCTGCTGTGGAAGGGATTGTCCAGAAGCAAATGGAGGGCATTTGATGGGCTTACGGGAGAGTCCTGGGAGAACCAAAAATGATGTGAAAGACAAATTATTTAGAAGAAAAAAAAAATTAAAAAAGGTTAGCTTAGATCTTCTCCTTAATGCTGATTTTTTTTTTAATGGAACTCAATTAGAAACAACATCTGATGTCAGGTTTGATATAAGATAACAAACCTTAAACCTTACATTAGCTGATTTTCTGTTTCAGGAGGAAAAATGGACTGATTGACACAACTTTTAGATTTAAAGGAAAGGGTTGATTAGGAATAGATCTTCAGCGACAGTAATGAAACATTAAATCTTTTAAAATACGTAACTATGTTAATATTTCAACGTTTATGTTAATATTTGTAATATTGTAATACATTATTGCTAAGCATATATAACAGATTTCTACAACTAGAGACAAAAATAAATAATTGAAATAATGAATCATTCCCCAACCAAGCTATGTCTTTTTATTTTTTTAAGAGGTCACCCCTTGAAATTGTTCATTCTCTAAGTACTCTGTAGTTCCACTTGGGAATATAACCATAGTCATACTATCATAATGCAAGAAAGATAAGTGAATATTCTTAAACATAAAAGATAAATGCATACCAGATTATACTGAACAATGAGATAGCTGAAAGCTAATAATTCTAAACATATTTTCATAGGTATTTGCACTGCCCATTTGTGAGACTCGTCTGTGTTTTGTGCTCAGTATGCAAAATCAGTAGCTTTAGTTTAGAAAAAATACTGCACACAATTTTTCAGACAACAGAACATAAATCCAGGTAAATTAATATTCCTTCCAGGAATAGATAATCATTTGTGGTATGAATTTGTGAAATTTTGGTAATTAGCTGTAGACAGTTTGTTTCTGCAAACAGAGGGATCTGAAACAGTTTCCTTTCTAATTATTTTGTCTGCTTGTCTCATTTTCATTTCCTACTCAGTTGTGATAAAATGTCGCCATGAAAGGGAGGGAAAAAAAAGAACATTATTTTCTATAACCTTTTGTGGCTACAAAACTTAAGTGGCACAGGAAAAAAAGCTTCTTTGTTGCAAAGTATGTAAATTTATAGACATGGTTTCAACACTTTAAATATTTTATAATAAACATTGTTCTAGGATATTTATAACTTTTTTGAATAAAAGTTCTATGACTTGAAAATTTCCATACTATAACTCTCACAGAAGTGCAGAAAATAACAGGAGAGCATTTTTTGCTGACATAAAAGTTAGAAACTGAAAAGGGTAGTAATGCTTTTGGATGTATGTGGGAAGGTCATATAAAAAAGGAGGAGGGAAAAGCTTCTCTAGCTTGTAGCACTGTTTCAAACTGTTAGCATTTAGTATATATTACTTTTCCCCATTTCATAGTATGCTCTAAAAGGTTTTACTTTGCAATAACTGTAAAAGTCTGGGGAAAAACACAACTCTTTTTGACCTTCTTTCCGTAAAAGCTAAAATTCTGGCAATAAAAAAGTAGTAAAAAGAAAAGATACTGATTCAACATGGCCTCATTTCTCTTACTGTGTTGGAACACTCTATGAAAATCTTGACTGATCTTTGACAAAATATGAAATATATTTAGGATAACATATGAGGAGGATGGATAAGATGTTCCGGGTGAAGAACTCGGGCATAAAAGTACACAGTTTTGCTAGCCTGAGGGAGAGAGCTTGCATTGAGCTTGTCTTTTATATTTTGGGCTTTTAGCATCACTAACAGAAGAATTTCAAGAGAAGAGGAGGAGAAGGCACTGCTCTACTATATTGGCTTGCTTTTCATTAGAGGACAAAAAGGACTTTTTCTGATTACCAGGAGCAATAATTAGAGGAAATACTCTATTTGTAACTCAGAGGTCACCAGATTTGTCTTTAAATTGATCCCATATGTGTTTACTGTACTAGCCTGTTCTATTAGCTTTAGCTTGGGCTTTAGTTTAGGAGATACCTTTACCTTACTAAAAGTAAGCACCAGGAGATGCTTTACCTTACCAAAGGAAAATACCCACATTATCCAAGAGTATGGTTGAGACTCTCTATTTTCTTAATTATTTTTATTTTAATTATTTGAAACAATGTATATATAATATATTTTAAAAGGTAAATCAAGGAGCCAAGTATACACAATAACAAATTTACTGTTCCTAATGATGACCATTGTTTTCTAAAATCTTACTATGATTCAGACTAAAGAAAAAAGAACCCTGTGGAGTAATTTTTTTTAATTTGATTTTCTTTTCCCTTGACCATTTCACATTTTAGACTTGAGCGCTTTCACCAAGAAATAAATTTCATTTAATCTAAGCATGAGGACTCTTAATTATATTGGAGGAGCTTTTAATTGTGTCATTTCCAATAACAGTGGAACTTTTTTTTTGCCTGACACTAATCAAAGGTAAAAAAACTCACTCAAAATACAATTTGCAATTAAATCTGAACAGTTCTGTGCTCTGGGGATTTCATGCCAAGCAAACAGCTCTTGAAGAATTGATGTCCTGGCTTGGCACATTTCTAAAGGTTTTATGAATGTTTTCTCTCATATCAGGTGGACATTTCTTAGAATCATAGAATCACAGAATCCTTAAGGTTCGAAAGGGCTTTTTGTGATTAAAATTTATTACTCCAATTTATTAATCTCTAATAGTACTCACAGTGTTCCTGTACAAAATCAGAAGAAAAGCACAGCCATAAATATTAATCATAATAAATAACCCAAATTGCCCAGTGTTTCCCCCAAACAGCATATAAAATAAATATTAATTCAGATAATTTACATCTTAATCTATCCCTCATCAGGTTTTCGAACCTTGCCAACGTGGCTGTGGAAGGAGATAGCAAAGACTGGCAAATGATGTTAGAAACAAAAAGTAGAATATTCAGTTCCTGTTAAGCAAACGAGCTCCCAAAATATAATGATCTCTTTACTGGAATTTCTATTTGCTCCCAAAAGCAGACTGCACAGAAAATCAAGATGAAACCCTCACGCCCTGTGAAATTCATGGCAAAATGCCTCAATCTCCTTGGAGGTGAGAATATAAAGCAACTAAATTTCCCAGATAGGCATAAGGGACATTAACATAAAAAGTGATTAGAAACCTTTAATTAGAAAGGTTGTTTAATGAAATATATTTTTTCCTAGAATGTTCTGAATTTTCCTTTCTAGCTATGCTTATCCCACCTTTACACATGCAGTTGATCTTCATAACTTTCAATGGACTCAATGGCGTAAAACGTTTTTGATGTTTCTTTGTTCTTAAATCTATTAGTAAAAATGTATTATCAAGTGAAATTAATCCAAGGAGCAAACATAACACATAGAGTAAT
>JAVCKT010124234.1:0-20129 GCA_032273925.1 Rhynchotus rufescens
ACGTAGATGAAACAGGCTGCCAGTGTGTGGCTTATTGTATTAATATTTACTTTCTTGGCTGCCTTTTACAAAGAGTTTTTTCCTTAGATTCAAACTTAAACTCATAGTGCGTCTTTTCAGAACAAAACCCCACATGTTCTCACGTGGCTAGATTTTGAAGACCGCCTAGTAGCAGCAACAAACACTGCCCTAGCTCATGTTGAAGGACTCTGTTTTAATTTTGCACGATGCATTTTGCTTGTTTTGCATACAGGGTGAGTGCACAGCTGTGAACTCACTTGCCAGGTGTCTTAAAATGCTCCTTTCAGCTGTTTGTCTTTAATGTCATTCAAACATGCAGCATAATGAAATTAAACTGCAGTTACTCCACTGTGGATTTGGCAATACTTTGTTAATATTTGAAATGTAATTCTTATTTAGATGAAGCATTTTTAGTGGGATTGCCTTAATCTGTGAAATGCACTTTAGGCTTTTCTGGCCTGTCGGTTCTACCAAATTTATGCCATAGCCTTGTAGCAGGTGTGTGATTTTCTTGTGGTATTTAGGTCCCACATGCCTCATTTCATTCCAGTGATAGTGTCTCAGTGCAGGACAAAAGCATCTATCCAATCTATTAGCTCCTTTCACTGTGAATTGCCTCCTCACCCTTTTGTATTCAAAGATGGATCCTTTCTTTTCCCCCAACTTCCTACCAGAACAGTAGCTGTTTTGTAGCTATTGAGAAATAGCAGCACCCCAACTTGATTGCACTTGGTGCTTGTCACTTTTTGGTAGAAGTTGATTGCTGGAACTGAAGATTTCTAGGACAAGCAATGTCAAGCAGCAAGCACCGTGTAGGTCCTGCTGCAACAAAACAATTAAATATGTAAAATGTGGAAATTCAAGCATTGAGTGCTGTTGTTGACTTCCTTAAGCATGTGAAAAGTTGAGTGTGTTTATCAGCATTCCTTAAACCTCCATTTGGAAGACCAGTAAGGCCCCTAGTCTGCAAAAGGAGCAGTCCTGCAGACTTTAATCCTCCCAGGAGAGCAGTCAGGTACTTGCATGTGTGAGAGCAGAGCTGGTGCCCGAGGCTGCGGTTTCACAAGCAGTTGGGTGGATCTAATGACTTGCTGCTGAGAGGAAGATCTTGCTCCTCCAGGCTCTGCAATCTCTCTAGCTTTGGGGTATCGGATCCTTGCACCATTTGCTGTCCTTTCGTGCCCAGGCTTGGCCTACTGAGCAGTCTTGGACGACCAGCCACCCAGTTTGTTTTTAAGGATTTGGGAGCCCAAGCCACCTACCTATTGGGAAGTGGTATCTTACCCATCTAAAACTGCAGGACTGTAGCCTCACCCTTAGTTTATGTTGCAGCGCTTTGCAAGAAGCATTGTCTGTGTTCAGAACTTTGATGTTAAGCTCAAAATAAGCTACTATGATAATACGGAACTGACAGGATTGAATGGAAGTGATTTTTTTTTTCCAGATTTTAGTACTTCTATTCCTGGGTGCTGCCCTGTTAAGTTACCTGCATTAGCCTTAAGTGGGGCTCTGTATATGGCTATATAAAGCTTTTCTGAAAAGAGACTTCCAAGGCAAGTGTTAGCAGAAGCTTTTCTCTGTAGGCCTTTCCTGTTGCATTGGCCACTTTGGAAATCTGAACACCGTTTTTTCATGAGTCAGTTGGAAAATGTGTTCCTGTCTTTGGCTCCTAGCTGCTGCAATAGTACTTCACTTAAATGGTTTTCTTGGCTTTTATACTTTACTCGCTTCTTTCCTGTATAATGCACGACCTGATTCTGTACCCAATATTTTATTTCAGTTGAAATATTTTGAGATCAAACTTTTCCCCTAGATCCTATGTGTTGTTTCTTAAATTATAAGTCATGTTACATATTAGCAGGCTGTGTTGATTTGTTAATATTGGCTCAATTTCAAACCAAGTCAGCAAATACTTTGCTATTAAATCACCCATTTTCTGCGTTCTGGTTAGTTGTTCTTAAAAGGAACACATAATTGCTGTTTTAGTAAAATTCTTACATTTGACTTTATGAATCTCGTTATTCTCACGAAAGACTCGAATGCAGCAGATGAACTGTTAGATGTTGTCCCTGGGGAAGCGTAGTCAACAGTTCCTGAATCTGGCTCTGTAGACTGACCACTTCCCATATTCACTTGAGCCATCCCTGCATGAGTAAGAGCTTCAGACCAGTCATTGCAATTTTCAGTATAAGAATGACTGCTACTTTACCTAGAAATAGAGGAGACAAGCCAGCTTTTTGCGTGGAAAATCAGAAATTTCACTGAGCCAGATGATTTGCTGTGGGGGAACTGAACACAGCACTAAGATAAAAGTGGTGTAACAATCTCTTCTGTCCCAATTTATTCTGAGTATTGAATCTTAGAGTCACGGAATAAGCCTACAGGCCACTCAGATGAGAGAACTTATGAATAGTGAAGCTAGGGATGGGCACAGGATTCCTTCTCCCACTGCAAAATGCAATGCTGAAGGTAGGAATAGGAGTAGTGAAGAAGCTTTCTTTTGCTTTATCTCTTTGCAGTTGCTGTTGTAGTTGATTAGTCTTTATGGGCTAGTTTTAATTCCTGGAGTGGTTTAAGTAACAGCTAGTTATAGTTATATAAAAGAAAATTTCATAGGAAATCTGAAGTCTTGTGTTCAAATTTCATAACCACTTCAATCTTGAGTCAATTGCAGGCTTTGTCTGCATTTATAGGATGGGAGGCCTGGGGTTTGGTACGGAGCAGAGCCTGAATATTTCATCGTGCGTCGCATCCACCTTTACCTGAAGCTCTTGCCACTTGAGAGAACAGCCATTTAAAACAGCTCTTGAACAGCAGGTTCTTAATATTTAATGGCCTCCTGGCTTTCTTCGGAGACGTTATAGATCCTAAAAGGTCCAAAGCAGTTTGGTTGCTGCTTCTGAGGAGATGAAGCTCCCTGGAATGCCCTGCTTGTTTAGAGGCTGGTGATTCAGCTCATCTTGACAGCAGGTCTTGATGGTACCTCAAAGAACCTTATGGATGTTTAGGACAGAGTCCACGTTGTTGGAAATCCTCCAGTTTGTGCTGTCTTTTTAGCTTGCCCTGGCTCTCAGCTGGGGGTGATGTTGCTGTTCAGATATAGTGAGCCCCATTCCTCTGCAGTTAACTTGAAGTGGAATTATCTACAGTCTGTTCAGTGAAGTCCTTCCTGAGCATCTCAAGCTTTTGTCCTTGTTTCTCCCAACCTCCTTAGGACAAGAATTTCTGCAGTTTATAGTTGGTGATATTGTTCCTGGGTGCCTCGCTTAGCCTCAGATTTAAAAAGTGCCTGTTACTTATTTGGAAATAATTTTATGATGAAAAAATGTTTTGCAAATAAATTTCATTTATTTCTTAAACAAATCCAAGCCTTTTCACTCTTGGTATGTTTAAGTCACTGGAAAAAGTTATTTAAAATCTGGAACAAAAATTCCAGGCAGACAGATTGGTTCTAGCACCGTGGAGCTCTAAAGGCGGTCTCCGTTTGGAACTAATCAGCCTGTTGTGATATTTCAAAGCCAAACTGAAACTGCTCCGCTTTGATGTGAGGCGGAATCAGATAGAGTATGAGCTCAGTCCTTCATGACATATGGGCTAAATTAATCTCTACCAAATCCATCAAAATCAAATCTTTGTGGAAACAATTGGAGGCTATGGATAAACACAATGCAAGTTGAAGGTTGCACGCAATGTTTACTGGAAGGGCAGCGGGGTGGGAGGAGAAAAGGGAATATAAAGATAAGCAGTTTCTGTTACAATATATTGCCTGCCACTTAGGGAATTTCTGCAGCTGTGGGGCTCTAGCCTTCAAGGCCCAGTTTCAAATATTGCTGCAAGTGTTTTTTGCTTGCACATTGCTCCGGAAACTCAGAACCGGGCTGCTTAGGATAACATAGTCATGCCTCCATCTAATTTTCCTTCTCTGTTGCTTGGTTTTGAGGCCTTTCCTTGCCAGCAGGCTGGTTGTGTCATTGCAGAATCCTCAGGAGCCTCCGTCGGCAGCGAGGCACCGGAGCAGGAGTTTGTTGAGCTCCAGGAAAGCCCAGGTGCAGTAAGGAAGCTCTTTGGTGGAGCCTGACTTTGGCAGGAAGATTTAATCCCTGCCTCCACCTCCGCTCTCCCCTGCAAGCTTAAAGTTTAATTGCTGGACTTTTGTATAAAAGCTTGATAAGAAATTGTTCTTATTGTCAGAAATCTACTCTTGCTAGTGAAGATCTATACAAATGAACTACTTTATTCCAGAAATAGGCCATCGGTGCTGAAGAGGACAGCAGGTATTTGTAATCCTAGCACTTGTGCCACTGCCTTTGGCTACATGTGTATGAATGTAAGTCAGTTGTAAAATGAAGCTTACAATAGGTAATTGTATAGGAAGTTGCTATTTTTAACCGGCATTGTGTTGCTTGATATCAATATGTAAGGCTGATGGGAGGGTGAGCCAAGTATTGTTTTAAGTGTAAATGGTCCTTCCACCTCCAGGCCCTGTCTCAAGCAATGGGTCTGAATGAGCCTATGGAAAACTCTAGTCTCCCACATTAGTTACCATGAGTAAAGGAGAGCTGCTTTTGTTGTGTCAAGCTGATATTCTCCTCGGGAGACTTGTGAAAGGCTGAAGTCCTTGTTAAATTATGGTTACAGCTCTGCATCCTGAGATTTCGGTTATTTCCAAATGCCGCAATTGAAATTCAAGCAATGCATTAGTTAGCGGGAGCACTTTTGTTGGTCTTAACCACCTCTTTAAAAGGCATTTTCCTCTTTCAGATACTTAAACCCTTGTGTTTGTGCTGCTAATGTGGCTGTTCATCCACTTCTGCTCCTCATTACCTAGAAAACAAGAGAGTAATTGCCTTGCTTAGGAGGCAGGCGTGGAATGTTATACTACAAGCAATGGATGTTTTTGTGTTGCTGCATAATTGTGAATGGCCTCGTGGACAGCAGCTAAGGCAGGCAATGTCCTATTCTGCCTCCTCTTGTGATTTATGTTTGTTTCTGTAGCTTTAAGTAATGGTGAAAGTATTTTGTTATGCTAAGTGCAGTTTAGAAGGTACATATTAGGCCATGAAATCTGTTTTGATGGTGCAGCCTACTGTTTGGGCAGTTTTCAGTGTGTAATTTTTTGTTGAAATCTGATCTTGATAGCAGGCTTGCAAATGGCAAAAACAACAAGATAGCTTTTTCGCTATATTAAAATTCATTCCGTGCAATCTACGTGGAAGTACTTTTCAGTGCCTTCAGTTTGTATCTGTATAAGTAGATGGCAGAACATAAAAATGTTATTTTTTCCGGAGATTTTTTTGTCTTGTTTTGTTGTTGAAAAGCTAACTACAGTGTGGAGAGGTTAATTGTCTTGCAACATGTCTGCGGTTGACTCCCGAGTGACTATTATTTAAAAAATAATTATGCTTTAAGTGGCTTTATAGATTATCTTCACTAATCTAGTCAGCAGCGACACCCAAATGTACAACAGCTTCCCTGAGCTGTTACTTCTCCGGTATCAATAGCAACACCACTTGGTTTTTAAATAAGCATATATGTCTCTTAACTGATTTGTATGGTGCTTTCTGCTCTGGAGGAGGGTGCAACATTCTAGCATTATTTTGGTGTATTATAGTGCTTTTTGTGTTCTTCTTTGCAGGTCGCTCCAAGGTCCGAGACCCCCATAAACAGCGTCAGTAACAGTTTGGAAAATGTACTACACACGTCAACACATTCCATTGAGGAGTCATTGCCCAAGAGGCCTTCAGGGAAGCACTCCAAAGGTGTGTCCCTTCTTTATTCTTCCCTTGGGGAAAGAGCTAGCGCCTCTTCATGGCAATTAATGGTACTTTTAATCATGATTGGAGCTGGAGTCTCACTACTTTACTGTTGGATTGAGCAAAGACACTCTGGAAGAGTGTTTGCAGGAAGTATTTGTTAATATATCAATGAAAAATGTTAAGCAAGAGACAAGAATGAGTATTCTTCTGTCAGAAAATAAGCAGGAAAATTGAGTTTAATTACTAACTTAGCTTGGGTCAAATATCTTCTCAAAGAATTTATTGTTTTTTCTTTGGGACATTCAACCTGTCGTCCTTGTAGTAGCAGTTTATATGTTGTACAGAGTGTCCTGTGTGATGAGTGCTGCTTTCCTGGTGAGAGAAGGCAGGTAAAGCAGCAAGATTTCTACTCCCTTCCACCTTTCTCTTGGTTTCCAAGAATGGCAACTGGGAAATTGAGGGAAGAGAAGGAGTTGAGGGTAGGAGACAGGTTGCACCTTAGCACGCGTGCACAAGCTTTCTAACACTTCTAAAACCAACCATTAATCCAAAGCAAGTCTTTACATTAAATCCTGAACTGGCTAAAAAATGAGTTTAATGACTGAATTGGTAAGTATATGTTCCTGAAAAAAATGATTTTTTTGAAGGAAAAGGAAACATCATGTGAGGGAATTCTTGAACTGTGAGTAGCTGTTTGTATAGAACAGCTTTTGTGACCTCTTTGTGGGGTTAATAAAAAAAAAAAAAAAAAGGTGCTGGATGGTCGGATTGTCTCGGGTAAAGTATACCATCACATCGGTAGCACTCGTGTTTTGCCTTCAGATATATTTTTTTAAATTCTGTGAACTGCGTAAATGGGAAGGGAAAGTTGTGTGGAATAGCTCTTTGGAGTTCTGTTTCTCCTTCACTGCTTTGCAGCATAACCTTGTACAACTGTTTCCATTTGTAAACAAATACAGTTTAATACTAGCACCACTTAAGTTATAATCAAGAATTTCAAAGCACAACTGCACTTGTGAAAGAAATCAGGGGAACTGCACCCAGGAAGTACTTGAACAACCTAAGGAAATGTTCATAGCTTCCCTCCCCTGGACCTCCTTTTCCATGACATACACAACTATAAGCCAAATAGCTGTAAGTAGCAATAATTTTTTACAGCAGAATAGTGCTGTAAGTAGCTGTTTCTCCAGCTGTAAAAGCTATCAGGATAGGAGAAAATGCAACACTAAGCAGCAGCATGGCTAGGTTTGTGGCTTTCATCTGATAAAAATAGGACAGGGTTCAACACTGTTTTCATTCGTACTCAGTGATTGCTGTTCCAGTACCTGAATAGATGCCAAGATTAGTCATGGTACACTGTAAAAATTAATTATGTTTTTCTCTGATCTTGTTTTTCCCTTATAGAATACCTGCTTAGTTTTCAGAAAATGTAGCTTTTTAATTTGTAGATTGCCTTAGTGATAGCTGGTAGGAGCCATGGAAAAACACAGAAGTTTTTACTGACTGATATCCTGCTTTCTGGTTGACCAGCAGTAAAAATTGCTTCTCAATTCTCCTTGCTCTGTGTTGATGCGGATGGCAGGGAGTTTTCCTCTTAAGGCTGGGGAGTGCAGCTGAAGATCATTTGCCAGCCTGGGGCCACAATTGCACTTCTACAGACCTCACTTTCTCTGAGCAAAGAGGCACAGCTCTTAATTTAGCAGATTCTGCTAAGAATAGAGCAATTTAACTTATCTTAGAGCACACGAAATTCAAAGTCACATGGGTTGCTTGACTGGTGTAATTTGTTGATAATATTTTTTAGTGAGTTCTGTTTCATATCTCAGATGGGCAGAATTTCTCTTTTGGGCTCAGAAGTGAGCGAGCTGCTCAAGCTCATCCTTGTCTTGACAGGAGGACTAGAGCTGGGCCAGCTGTGAGTTAACAGTTGCATTTGAAATATAGAAATGAGACACATTAAAGGCATAATATGCATCATATTCAGTTGGATTGCAGGCTGAGTTCATATTAATTCACTGAATGGTTTTAATCCTGGTTTATAGAAATTTGTGACATAACATAGATCGTATATGTGTGAGTCAGCAGGATTATAGTAAACTTGGACACAAAATCTATTGATGTCTTACTAATCCACCCTCTGAATCCAGCTTTTAGCATAAAATACTTTATGCTTCTAGATGGAGAAATAAACAGGGATAGAGCGTGCTGCTGAATATTTAACTGTGGTGGAAGTCTTTGTATGCACTTATGTTTGCATAATTAAGTGATTAGCTGGAAATATTCATCCATGCTTCATCTGGAGACTTGTCAAATGTATACCTTGTGGATAATTAGACTGTGCTGTCTGCATAGAATAGTACTACCTGCTTGCCTTGTGAAACAAGCTAAAAGGAACATGATTTGGAGAGTATGAGCCCTTTCTTCCATCTGTAAGGCTGAGCTAAGGGCAGGAATGTTGCTGGGTGTTGGGGCACTAGATTGATGCCCAAGTTATTGGGAACAGGGACCTGCTGGGACACGGTGGTTGCACTTCCCATCTTGTGATTACTGCTACTCAGATGGTTATTTAGCCAAATTAACCAGTTTCTGTATGCCAAGCAACCAGTCTTAGCTAAAGCTGTTCTTTTTCTGCACAAACCAGTGGTCAGGCAAGGTAAGATGGACATTTCTGTATAGTCCGTTTCCTTCTGAATTAAACATTTAAAGTAAAAACTTGTCTCACAGCTCAGAGGAAGGTCTTGGGTCTCTAGACACAAAACACACATACCTGGACATGCTCATATTGATGTGCAAGGATGTAGCTCTTCTCTGAAATTTGGGCATAATTTGAGTAGTGTAATTTGTGCTTTTCACTCTAAAGTGTAATTTGTATGTTCAATAATTTAGGATCATTCAAATACATTCTCACTGCTGTGGACATTATTTTAACTGGAGATAACTTTGGGAATTAGGCTTTCCCTTCTGGGAATTAGGCTTTCACTTCTCAGGGCTGGTTGTCATGTTACCCTCACAAGCTACTGGAAGATTTATATACAGTATTTACAGGTTTTTAGTATTTTGGCAGGTCTCACTTCTCAAGGAAAACTGAGGCAAATAAGGACAGATTTTTGTGTTGCATATAATTCAAATTCCTATAATGGTGCGTTGTATATTTTTTTACTGTTTCTAGAATGCAACTGGGTTTTAACTGTGCTTTTAGCATTAAGATTACCCCGTATTCTGAGGTTACCTTGCTGATCTGTGCACAAGGGAGCTGCGTGCAGGGCCTGGACATGCCAGCTGTGCCAGGCAATCCCTGCTCCGTTTGCAAGCTCGAGATAAAGGGTTTGATACTCTGCAGTCTCTGGGGAGCTACCTGCAGAGCCTGTCCCCAGAGCACGCGACGCAGGTGATGGAAGGGGGTTGCAGGTGAAAAATTGCTAAATTAGCTGGCAACTTCTACAGGCAGTCCTAGGCTGATAGCTAGGGGGAATTCAGTCAATATGTGCCAAAATTCAGAATGAGGCATCTGACTTCAGTGCAGTTCCATTCACAAAACTTAATTTGCAACAAGCCTGTAGGTGTAGAGGTATTCTGACCTTGTGTGGCGATTCCCAAAAGGATATGGCCACGTTAATCAAATCTCAATGAAAAATTCAACTTGCTTTGTAAAAGGAAAGTTTGAAGGGATGCAAACACTGGAGATGTTATTAATTACTCTTATTGTAGTGTTCCAAAGGGAATGATTCAGCCATTAGGTGGATCACACTGCAGGCAAGTAATACTATTATTCTGTGCATATGACATTTTTTAGCAATGTATTAAACATGGTCAGCAACCACAGCATATTTTCCAAAAGCACAGTGGAATAAAGAACACTGTACCAGATGTTGAAGTACAGAACAAAAGAATCTTTATAATAGAAGCACTTTAGGTTGCAGAATATTACAGAAGACTGCAGTCTAAGGACCTCTTTTCTATATTACAGAGTAAAATCGTGATTTGTCACAGCCCTGTTCTAAATTTTCTGCCCTGGAAGTTCTGCATGGTATTTGAGGGCCCCATTACTGGTATGAGGCTTTGCAGGTATTTCCATTGCTGCTTTCCTCTGTAAAGGAAGATGAAGATGATTTCAGTCTTGAAGATCATTTTCTGCATGGGGCAAGTATAATTTTCCCAGGAAGCGAAAGGTCTTCCTTATCCTTGCTTCCTGTGTGTTTAAATTATCTTTCCTTTGCTGCCACCACACAAAACCTCAATCATCTCCAGGCCAGGCTGCTTTCAAATGAAGCAACTGGTGAAATCTGATCTGTTGGAGTGAAGCTGAATCACAGCCCTTGCAGCACATGTGTCTAATGATAACCACAAACTGCTTTCTGTAGGCAGGGAGGAGTAGAACTTCCCCATGTGCACTTTGGATGCAGCGTGCTTTATTCTGCAGTTTGCACTCCATATAGAGCTTTAGAGCACAGTAAAACTTCTTGCTTAATTCAGACTTAACGTTGTTTGTTCACCCCTGAGTTGAGGTTTTGCAGAATCTGGCTGGAATAAAGAGGCTTACAGGATAAAAGGAGCCTCAGGTGGTGGGTGTGATGGGGGAAAATCCCACAAATTTTAGAGAAAATGCATCTCAGTAATGTATTTAGTGTTGGATTAATACGAGGATGTGAAGTATATCCTTGCTATAGACCTATAGCTCTATAATGCTATAGACCTCGGGTAGAATATGAATTCCAGGTAGGTTAAGCAGATTGTTATATGTAATGATCTTTGGAATCTACATTATTTTATTAAAACAGCAGAATGTGTTATGGGAGTTATGCAAAAATCTCAGTTGCTCCTGTTTTCTACCTTATTTCCTTTGGGCAAAATGTATTTATATGGTCTTCTCCTTGCTGTTTTTGTCCTGCTTCCTTGGATTATCCTTTTTTTTTTCCCCAAAAAAAGTTAGATTGCAGGAACTCTTAGTTAATGGCAATCGGTGCTGGTTCTGCAATTATTAAGCATATTGAATGCTCAGAGGATGGGGAGGGGATGGGACCCTGAAATCCTTTGATTTCAGGTCCAGACATTGTAGTGCCTTATGATCGGCATCAGTTGTATAGCTGGTTTATTGTATGTTTAAATATATATGCTATCTCAACAACTTGGGACGACTGCTATGGGCCTGAATGTTTCTTTAAGCCCTGTCCTATAATCTTTTAGAAAAATAGCACCCTTTAAAGCTGTATTTAGCTTTTCAGCTGTTCATGTTTTTGTGCATTTATCTCTGAAGTAAGCTTCAGCACTACAGATAAGGCCTGGGTTGCACAGAAGTCACCGAATTCCAGACTTTCTTGCTGTTTCCAGTGTAGTATTTTAATGAGTATGAAGTATATAGAGTTGTTTCTAGCAGTCCAATCTGAGGATCAGTGTGCTAAATGTTTTGATGTTGCCTCATTCCCCCTTTGCTTGGAGATTACTGTATGTTGAGAAACTTCTGCATAAATCTTGTGGCTTGGTTGCCCATAGCTGGTGTTGGAGTTCAGCTAAGGTTGGAGGTTGAACTCGGGGATAAGGGAAATCATGTGTTTTTTATTTTTTTGTTAAAAGAATATTGCCTTTTTAATCTCAAGCTTTGCAGATTGTGCAGAAGTATCTGCTCTCATGCAGGCAAGAATATATATGTCCATTTTATGTCATCAAAGGCAGAGGCCAAGTAAAGTAGTTCCCGTCTTGGCTCCTTCAGTACTGGATTTGGAATTATAAACTCGTGGAGTGCACATAGACTCTGGCAAATTCACATTGTTAGGTGGTGCTGCGGGTTAATGAGTTAACTTTTGTACTCTTGAGTCAGCATTTGTCAGCCTTGGGACCTCTCTTTCCCCATAACCAGCTTTGTCACAAGAAATCTGGGATTGCAGTAGCAGGATGTAAGGGGAGAGGAACAAGAGCAACCTAAGGAACCCCTGTAAAGAGCATGGACACAGCAGCACTTTTAGAAAAAACATCTACTCTTCATTACTTCAGGCTAGTATTTATTTTTTTTGTGGCTGTTGAGAGTATTACTTATGAATGTAGGCAGCTTTTGTCCATGAAAGCCTGGAAGTGGCTGCTATGGAGCATTGATTAGTTATGCTGATTAAATCAGTGATCCTTCCAGCCACTGATAGGGAAGCAATTGCATGACCACCTGCTAGTAATGGAAACTACTTAAGAGATTTCAGCTTTTGATGGAATTTGCAGCAAACAGGCAAAAGCAGCTTTTATCAGATTTTTAGGTAATGGCTTAATGAAGGGATTTTGAATAACTGAAGAGCCAGAAAAGAATCAGAAAACTTTTACCCGTCTGTGAATGTTAGAACTAGCACTCAGCCTATAACCACACGGAGTATCTTTGTAAAGGTTGGGAATGGAGGAGATTTTTAAATGTTGGAACTTACTGCAAGGTGCAAAATGCATCATGGCACTGGTGACAGCAATGGGATGGCAAAACAGCAGATGCTGCTTGAGAACTGAGCACAGGGTGTGGGAAATGGGCAGCATTTCTTACAGCTCGGCACCTTTTAACATCTGGTTGTGGCTGGTTGAACCTTTCCATTCTGTCAGCGTGTTAAAAGCGAGAAGAGATTTTGAAATAGAGAGTTGGAAATAAATGGCTTATTCTGGTTTTATCTAGGTTTACATTTTCCTGAACTAAATTGAACCAAAAATCCTCACTTTAAAGGAGAAAAATGGTAGTGACTCACCTGTCACCTTGAAAACTATAGTCTCTGAGACCATTTTTCACTTAACTGTCACTAGTGCCTTACTGTCTGAATAGCAGCTTGCTTGCTGCATGCAGAGAGCTCAGAAAGTTTTAGCAGGTTAGTTTGTAGGGGCAGATGCTCTTTTTTTTGTCAATTCATTGTTAAATCTCCCCATTTTCCAGATGTGCATTTAAGTTTGGATCTTTTTTTTCCCCAAAGCTGCCTTATGGAGGATAATAGGCTTTGAAAAAATACAACCATTTTTTCAACAGGTAGCTGGAATTTTTATGGATATTTCTTTATACAAGCCAGCAAATTCTTCACGTCTACCAAATTATGGGTCTAGATGTGAGAATTAATGAGAACTTTGGTAAGATTTCTTATCTTTTAATGTCATGATCACTGAGGCTTTTCTCTGCAGGCGGAGGCGGCTGCTTTACACGTGCTCTGAGACTCCTGCAGACAGAAGAGCAGATATTGCAGGGCTTGAGATGACATTACAGAAGCTGGTGGTATTGAGAATTGGAAACAGTAAATGCTGTTTTCGAGTAGGGGAGTAAGTTGCCGAAGGAAATACATTATCTTTAGTACAGAGCGTTGACATGACATACTGGTCTGGTTTGAAAACGAGGAGGTGGGTGGAAAGGAAAGATGGGAACATTTCACCAAAAAAAAGCTGTTTACTTTGCCAGCAATTTTCTTTGCTTCCCCTGCTATTACTGCAAATATTTCTCTGCTCTGCTTTCCCTACTTTCTAATCCTAAATTGACCTTATTTTGTAAACGACAACACTTTATTTCCGTGGAAGTGGTTGTGATTTCTCACGTTCGGTGTTTGACATAAGGAACAGATGGACTGCAAAGAAGAAGCAACCAACATAATAATACTGAGAGCAGCGAGAGACCCTTTGCGAATGGTAGCTCATAAATTTAACGGAAGGACATGTGCAGTTAGAGGGGAGGAAATTGGTTGTGTTTTTTAAACAGACTTCTCTTGTACTCTGCCCGCCAGCTGATGCCAGCCTTGGGATTCAGAGGTCAGAAAACAGTGGGTGTTTTTCAGGCTGCAGCTTCAAACGCCGCGTTGATGCCTCGGGACCTCTGCAGATCGCTGTGCAAGAACTAGCAATTCATATGTTCCAGCTCTGGTTTTGCTCGCGGTTTTCTGTAGAGGCTTGTTCCTATATCTGTGAAATTAGGCTAATTCTGATTGCACGTCAGGGCTGCCTTAGTGTTTGTGTAGCTCCCTGGGAAAAAAACCCGCTGGGCTTTGGGTCCGGATGCTTGGGATTTCCTTAACAGGTGGTCAGAAGGGTTTTCACTACATTTTGTAGACAGAAGCAAGTTGCTCACCTTTGTTTTGCTGAAGCATTCAAAGATTCATTTATTAGCAGTTAAATATGCCCATACTTGCTCATATCTAGTTATGCGGATGCTAATACTTAATTACTGAGAGTCAGGAGGAAGCAAGAATAAAAGGAAAATGAAGCGGCAAAATTGCGTGTGCTAATTCAGTTGTGCCAAATTATTTAGAGAAACTATATTACCTAGAATAGACTACTCTGTTATTTAAATAAAGCTAGATTCTTGTTCCATGCAGATTTGAGGAAAGCTGTTGATGAAATACCAGTGAATAACCAAATATTTTGATAACTAGGTTGAGGTTTGATAGTTATATGTGTAAGGAAAGCAACTGGAGTTGTTCATGGGTTGAACAATAATTTGAGAATAAAATCTCCTTTTGGAATTGCAACTGTTGCAGATTGGAAGAGCTTTCAGGGGTTGTGTTGTCCCGATCCAGTGTCTAGCAGGACATCTTGCACTGCCAGGTGCCTCCCTGCAAGGGAGGAATTGTGGCTCTGCTCCATATCCTTTAGCTCTTTTACACTGGAAAATCCCAGGTGATAATTATGCAAAAAGATTATTTTATTTTTCAAGTGCAAAAAGTAGTTGTAAGCTCAAAGTTAGATCCCTCTTCTTGCTGACTTGTTCTTGTACCTGTTGGAGAAGAGCAACAGCTTTCCAGCCTTCCCTGTACCGGGAGTGGATGCATTTCATCTGTGCATGGTACATGTGCTATTTTTAACAGTAACTCGAAGGGCTAGCCCTGCTAAAATTACCTCATTGATGCACACAGCTGAGAGGAAACGGCATAAAGCAACTTAGGAGATGGTCTCTTGTGCTCTCTGCTTCTGTGGATCAATTACTGAATGTGTGCAATTCAGGCCGAGACCGAGCTGGACTGTCTTGCTCAATTCAGACTTTGATTTCTTGTAAACCATCCCGTGGATGTATATAATAAGGGAGTTTTGTGTGGGAGGAACAGGATGAGATATTAAGGATTTGGGGAGCTCAAAGTTTGGCCCTTCCTGTCGGTGATATGAAACAGCTCAGGGATTTGCCAGTGATCTTGACATCTTGCAAAAGATGGTCGGGAATAGAGCTTTAAAGTGCATTTAGTTGACTTTGTCCTGCATGTTTAAGCATCTCGTGGTAAGTGTGTTGCTGCGAAGCGGTGGGGAGCAGTTTTCTGCTGTGGTTGCAGGGAATTTCCTCTGGTTTGCTCAGTGTTAGGATATGCTTTGCCTTCCCTTGTTCTTGCTTTGTAGATGTGTAACAACAGTGATCGTCTAATGATGGTTCCATGTCTCAGAAATAAGCTTCAGTGCTGAGTTATGACTTTATTCAGTCTCTTTGAGTCACTGGCCAAATCTTGTCAGAGTTCTGCAAGGAAGGGACAATGATTCACACAAAACTACAAAAGTAAAACCAAATATTAAAACTTAAGGCTGAATCCCCAGAATATGCAAGAGTCTCCTAGAAGCAGCTGGAGACTGCTTTTGTGCAGAGGGAGGTTTCTTCCCTTCTGAACTAAGCACCTAAATGGATTTTTGGCCCTTGGCAAGACTGCGTTCAAGTTGTACACATGCATGCACTCTCAGCACTCCTCCAGATTCTGTACAGTCTATTCTAATATGATATAATCTAGGTTGTAGAAGCATTAAAGGGACCATAGGATGCTTAGTTTTTCATTGTTACATTTCCATGCTCCTCTTTGAGCCATTTTGAGGCTGCTATCAATTCACTTAGTCGTTGCTGCTATTACCTGCTTGTTACTTCAAAGATGCCAATCCCATTTACCCAAAAAAAAAAAAAAGTAAAAAACCTGCAGTTTATTTATGCAAACATTGAACTACACTGCCACAAGTAACTTTCCCCATCAGGGTAGCTGCAGATATTTGTGTTGAAATATATGTTCATCCCTGCTGCATTTCCCTTTGAGCAGGAGAAGCTCCTGCCGCCTTCGAGGGCTGAAGAAATCCCTCAGCAGAGGCAGAGCCGGCAGCCACCCGATCCCGGCGCCGGGGAGCACGGTTTGTCCCCAGTTTGTCCCTTCAGACCAGGACTACTGGCTGAGCAGCTGCTGCGGGATCGTCTCCTGACACGGCTTGTGTGCTGCAGCCCACAAAACCTGTAGCAGCTCTGCTGCAAAATAGTCTCATATATAATATTTATATATGTATTTTTATAGCTTTAACATAATATTCAGGCCCTCGTTTGGTGAGGTTTTAGTGTAAAGCTTTGCTGGGAAAAGCCTTGTCAGGTTAGTTGTGAAGTTTTTTACAATAGAACAGTACTTTTAATAGAGTAACAGCGGGTGTAATTGTCTAAGCAGGACCCAGAAGACTTAAAGGAATGAAACAGCCTGTGTGATGAGGCAGCTCTGCCATCCCGTCTCTCAAAGGTAGTTGCTGCTCAGGGTGAGTTGCTTGGAGCTCAGCTGCTTTATTGCCCTGGCTCTGCAGCGCTCGGGGGTGAGACTGTCAAAACCATCCAATTTTAGGACATTGCTCAAAACTTCAAAGCGAATCTCAGCTCAAAGGTCCCCACTGGTGCTGACTGCCTGAATGAGCGGAGTTTTCCTGTCTGCCCCTTTGCAGCAGCTACTGGAGAGGCTTATATCATTTTTCTACGTGCCAAACGCATCTGCTGCATCGAGAGCCATGCACATCCAAGGCTTCAGCTGCATTAAAAACTTGCAAATATTTGGTAAAGCCTGAGCTCGCTAATGCTTTAGCACACACACAGAGAACAGGGAAACAGGCTACACTGGGCATCTTCCACTGAAAACTGCCTTGTGTACATAACATAACAGAGCAGAACTGGTCATCTAGCTTGTCCTGGGCTTGTGGTTGGCAGCAAACGTTTCTCACGAAGGATGAGCAAGCATGAGACTTCCATAGGGTGAGCTGACCGTAAAAAGAGAGGAACGAAGCCAGTTTTCTGTTTTAAAAGCAATTTGTTACGAACAGTAAATAATCACTCCATCAGATAAGACCAGACTAAATATACAACTGCGTATTTATCGAGTAAGTAAAAATACTTGTGCACAAAGTTGAACATCTCTCGATTGCCAAGATATTTTTACTAGCATGGACGGCATAATTAGGTAGGGACCGCCTGCTTATTTTAATTACACAAAAATGTATGTAGTTACTGAAGCTGCCTTCCAGTAGAGCATTTGTGCAGTTATTTTTGCAGGAGTGTGTCTCAAAGGAACATTCAGCTCATTTTGAGAAGTCTCCTGTTGTTTTTTTTTTAAATCGGAAAAGGAAGATGAGTCACTAGGCCAGATTTTTAAGCAAATTAAATCCACACTGGTGTCCATAACTTACAGATGCTTCTCTTAAGTTACGTGCAAATAGCTAAATAGATGCAGCTACATGGTATAATTAGTCAGTTTGGGGAATTAGGCAGGAAATATGTTTTACAAATTGAAGTGTAAAGCCCTTTAAAAACAAATAGCCGTCTGCCTCGGTCGTCCTGCAGCAACAAAATTTGACTAAATGCTTCATCTCCAGCAATGCCTCTGAATTCATTGTGGGAGATCTTCAACCCTGGTGCTTCAAAAAGGTACCTGAAACCGTGCTTGAAAATGCCAGAAGGTGTTTAGTGGTATTAAATATGTAATTCCCAGTTGTACATGTTCTGTCTGTAAGGGGAAAACAGGAGGTATTCCTTATACTTCTAACAAGTAGCTTTATTAGAGGCAAAGGCACGTTTTACCTGTTGCTGAATTGACCTTTACTAATTAATGTCAAACTCTTGCAGCCATTCTTGGCTCTGCATCATAATGCTCCTGCCCGGAGCATTATTATATATATTTAAAGAGCAAATCCCTGGTAAGTGCATGTTTCAAGGAACAGCACCTGTCCAGGGTGACGTGTTGCTTCTCAGATTTAGCAGAGCTATTGCACACATAGATCCAATGCAGCAGCCCGTAGAGAATAATTTACTCTTGTAAAAGTGTTTTTTTCTGACATAATGAAAGAGGAAAAGCTGCTTATAGACACTTGTCTCTTCAGGGGCTGGAAGAGCCAGTTTGCTGTTAGTAACGTGAAAGTCCTTGGCCTGAAGTATCTGGTAAGAAGAGCCTCGGGCTCCACGTTTGTGCATCCTGATCTCGAAAGCAGCTGGCTGATTTTTCTGCTTTTTGCATTTTCCTGCCCAGCTGCGAGTCCTCCGCAGCCTGCAGGGCCGGCAGCTTTCTGGGTTCTTTGTAAAGCTCTCGAATGCCATGAAGTTGTGAAACCCTCATTCAGCTCGATTGGCTTCGGTGGCCGCCTCAAGTGCTGACAGTGTCATTCAGTATTAACCAAAGCAGGGTGTGAGCCCAATTAAGAATGTTAATACTAAGATATATGGCTATTTTTTTTAGTATCTGCTTTTTTTTTTGGAGCAACATAGGGTCAGGCTGCAATTGAACTGAGCCAAACCGAGGAAACAGCAGGAACAAGAAAACTGCTAGTTTGAATGGGGGTGAGTGATACAATCCCAACCTATTATTGCTTCTGATCTGCTGCCAAAAATAGACCGGTAGTCTAGATCTCAAAAAGAAAACGATGTCATGATTTCCTGTGGAATATTGCGGTTCCTAGTCTTGCATTTCTATTTTAAAGCAGGATTATTTTTCCCTGAAAACTAACATCCTAAGTGGTGATTTTGATCACTTTTGATTCTAAATACTTTCTAAATTGGAAGAATCCTCATTTCTTACAAAGAAAAGAGACACTTTCACGAGCAGTTCTTCCACTAGTGCTTTCAGGTGGTCATGACATCCAAGGAAGCTCTCAAATACAGAGTTTGCAAGTCAACGTGTGGCTTCTCTGAGACTGTTTCAGCAATTCTGGTCTTGCTGTGGTCTCTGCTAAGCTTGTATGATACCGTAAATGTGCTAATCCCCCCCTGGAATGCAGCCCTTGGTTCTGTGGGTAGGTCAGAGGTATAGAATAAATTGAAGATATTTCTTCTGGCATGGGGAAAAGCGAAATACCTCACTGTGCTCTCCTCTCATCCCAGCTCTCCTGCATTCTTTTGGAGAGGGCATGATAAACTCTACATGAATGTTTAAGTTGAAGCCTAAGTAACACAAGAAGCAAGCTTGTGTGTAAAGGCTTTGAGCTCCTTTAGCAGAGTCTAACATCTCTCCTCAAATGTTTTCTCAATCCCCAATGAGAAATCGCCAACCATTACATTATGTGAAAACAGGTTAATCTCAAATTACCTGACTAATTCTGGAGTTTGCTTGCTGAAAAGGAGTAATTTATCTCACTGTTAATGAAGCAAGTTCTTCGTTGGCAATGGAGTTCACTGTAGAGCAAATTATTTCATCCTTTTCTGTATTAGACCTTCTCCAGGAGTAGCAAAAATAGAATCATTCTCCAGAAAGAAACATTCATTTCTTATCTGTCTTTTCTTACTTCATGGGTCTTCAGAGTGTTTCCTCGAGCTCTAGATGGTCTCTGGAAGCAGTTTTTCCCCTCTGGTATAGTTATAAATAGGCATCCTTGTAGTTGTCATGTTCATCACAAGTTAAATTTAACAGACATTTGTCTATTTTAAATTGCTTTAATGCTACTTTCCTTAAGGAAAACAATATATGACCTTGTTCTTTATGGTCTTTTCCCTGCCCAGAAGCAATTTCTGCAAGTATGAAGGTTACTCACCAGAGCACCTTACCGATGGGCCACGGTCCAAATAGTGCAGTAGTGTTTCCGTGCAGCTCGGCCATCCCTTTCTTGGAAGGGAACACTTTGGGTGTGAGTTAATGTGTCGTGAGGCAATCCAAGGTGAGCTTCTGCTGCCTGGTGACTGGAGCAAAGTTCAGGTTTAATGGTGTCTCTCGTCTGGGCATTCAGTCATTCAGAACCTCCCAGGGCGAAGTTTGAAAGTTCAGCCTGGTTTTGGAGGTCCAGGTTGTGGGGGCACTTCCCAAGTGAAATCTTATGGAGAGGTCTTGGAGAGACATCAAGAGTAACAGCCTTTTCTTCACTTAACCTGAATAATGATTGCCATTAAATATCGTGGTGCTTTCTACTTGAAACTTGCCCAATTTGCGGTCCTGGGCCATATCATTAATACCCAACCTGGCCTGCTCAAAGATGCTGATCGATACCAGGGTTGAGCTCTTGGTTCTCATTAATTTTATCTTGCTGTTGATCCTACAGAACAGAACAAAATAGCCATTTCTGGGTGCTTTGAAAACCCTGGAGTTGATTCTACAGGTGCTCCTCACATGAATAATTTAAATGTAATTTTTTTGATCAGTTATTAAAAAAAAAAAACACTAAATCCATGTACCTCCA
>JAVCKT010124268.1:0-20125 GCA_032273925.1 Rhynchotus rufescens
GAATATTCCTGCTTTCCTCATTCCTGTTGGATGGATGTGGGAGTTGCTGCTGGTATGGGCCCAGCAGCAGCCCGGGTTGCTTTTGTTTCCCTTTAGGAGGCAATTGGTGGGTCTTGTGATGGAGCTGCCCTGCAAGGTCATGTTAAATTAGGATTTTGGCACCTTCCTGTCCCCAGCTGAGCTGTCCTGGCGGCACAGGTTGCACCCAGCTTGGCAGTGAGTGCTTCCAAAAACACATTTTGAGGGGCTGCCGACAGGCCAAAGCTCGTTAAGAGCTCCTGAAAGCCCCCAAAGCTGGGGGAGTTGGGCTGATGGAGGGGCTAAAGTGGCTGGGATTTTCCGATGATTGAGTGGTTTTCTGGAGATGCTCGTTCATCTGCTTGTAATTCATTCCCTCCCGTAGATGCAGTATTGATTTAAATTTTTTTTTGCAGTTCAATACTTCATTTCCTCTGGGCCTCAAACAAAAAGCAGCTGGAGAACGAGGGCAGATTCCTGCATTTGGCCCTGCTGGAGCTTTCCTTAGTCGCCAAGCCGCGGCCGGGTCCCTTCCCTGGCTCTGGTTGCAGATGCCTGCGAGTCGTGGGTGGCAGCCTTGAGGAAATCAAGAGCCCAATTAAGAGATGAGCTGCCCCCGGTGACCTCAGCGGAGCATTCAGGAGCTGCTAGGCAGCTTGTTTGAATGTAGGAGAGCTCCTGTTCATTTGGGGGGAAAAGCTTTCCTCCTCCAGCTCTAATTAGCTACTGTTTCCATTTTTTTAATGAATAAAGAGAGTTTGTCGTTGGAATGAAGTCTTAACAAAATGCAAGCTCTGCAGCTTGTAGCTGATGGGACAACTTTTGTGCAGGTGTTGTGGCCTGATAGACTAACTCTGCTCCCCACTGTCTGTGTTTTCTTTGCTGGAGTATCCTGCTCTTCCTTACCCTCTGCTTTGTCCCTTCCCCTTCTTTCTTTCTGCAGAGTGATGAAGCAAGTGGATGCAACCTCAAAAGAAGCTAAGTCTTTTCTGAAACAGCAAGAGAAAATGCAGTCAGGAGCTCCAGCTTCCCTCCCGACAGTCTCTGGGTGAGTACGTGGGGTTTTTTTGGCCTAGGTGTGGATAATTGGCGTGAAAGAAGATGTTCCAGTTAATGATTTAGGCTCTGCTCCTCAGCTGTTAAGCTAATGGATATTTGCTGTCTGCAGGATGTTGGTGGGAACAAAACAAGGCCTGGAAGATGCACTGATTTGGGGGGAGGGATGTGGGGGAAGCAGCCCGTGAGTCTCAGTGACTCAGTTCATAATATCAGGCTTAAATTTCTCATTCCTCATTAAGTTATTCATCCTCGTAAGCAAACCTTGTTTTGCACATCCTGAGCAGCCTGATCAGGGTGCAGGTAAGAGAAATGTACCTGGCACTGCCTGAATGTCCCTCGAAAGGCACTTCCCTGGATCGTGAAGCAGCAACTGGCTGAGGTGTCACTTCAGGCAAGCCCTGGGGAAGCACTTGCACGAGAGCCTTTGGCCTCCCCAGTGTCCCATACTGGCACTTCAGTGTGGTTTTGTCACTTCTTGTGTAAGCTCTAACACCTAATGTGGAGATGATCACAGTGCTCGTCGAAGACCTGAGCAGTTCGGGTCCTCTGCGCATCTCGTGTGCCTCTCCAGGCAGTTCTTGATGAACTTGGAAGATCATCCCCGCTCCCAGCAATAAATCAGGTGCTTCAGTGTAAGCAGAATACACAGCGTGATGTGCAGCTCTTGGCAGCTGCTGCTCCCTGTAGGTGTGAACTCACAGGTAAGTGCAGCCTTGTTGATGCCACACAGTTTTGTCCCTGTAATGCTGATTGGAGTTAGAACGAAAATGCTGGTCCAGCTTGTGAGACTTTGCACTAAAACAACCTTGTGTTGAGTGGACTGCCTTTCTACCTTCAGCTTAGTTGGCCAGAGAGGCTAGGACAGCTCCTAGCTTGTGGCTTGTGCATCTTGCCCTGGTCTAGAGCAGCAGACCTGATGCAGTTCAGGCCTGGGGGCCTCCCCATTCCCCCTCCTCCTGCAGAATATCCTGCTTCTGCTGTGCTGTGATGGAGGCACAGCAGTTCTCCTTTGCTCTCGAGTTTAGCAGGAGGCTCTCTGGGAGCCTGTGGGTCCTCTGGTCTGGAAGCAGTGTGGAAGCCCTCACTTCAGCACAGTTTCCAAGGCTGATGTTGGGGAGTCTTGGTGAACACACTTGCCTTTGGGTTTACGAAGGCTCTTCCGTTTGGGAGGGCAAATCCCTTCTGCTAAAATCATGAAGATCTAGTTCTAGACGTGGCACTAAGCCGCTGCCTGAGCCTTGACTGACAGGGGGCTGCCAACCTTGCACAACACTCTAGAGAGCAGCACCTGGGCGAAGATGGGGCCTGGTGCCCAGAGGTTCCTTAAAATACAAGTTAGGCAGGGATTAATTGCGTTTTTTCCTCTATATGTTACAAGAGATGCCTAGTCTGGCTCGGTTTTGCTTGGAAGTATCAAGAGATACATGATGGAGGCTCAGGGCCCGCCGCTGCCCAGGGAGCTGCTCGTCACCTGTGGAAAGCTTTGCCTGGCAAAGCGCAGCCCAGCTGAATCCAGGGGGTTGAGGAGCTAAGAGTGGCCTCTCCGTGCAGCTCTGCTTTCCTCACCTTGCGAGCAACTTGCTTCCCTTGTAGCTGCAGCCAGCCTGGCCGCTGTTTATTTAATTTCCTTTCCCTAAGCAGATAGGAGTAATCCAGGAAAGCGGCGGCCACAAAGCCAAACATCCGGTTCCTCCTCTCCGTGTTACAACCCCCTGTAGCAAACGGGACCTGGGAGAAGGGATGCTTGGGGCTGAGAGTGCATTTCCTGAATGTGTTTAACATCCCTCCCGGATGTGCTATAAAAAGCTGGATTTGGGCTTGCAAGGGACATGGGGGGCGGCTGGAGGAGCACAAGGCAAATGCTTGGCTGTAATTAAAGCCAGAAGTACAGCTCAACCCGCCCTGTTCTCAGCAGGCTCTGCCGCAAAGGTCACAAGTCTTTGGTTCCCAGGGATGTGCTGGTTTCCCAGCCTTTCTGTTTCCTGGGTCGTGTCCCGCCGTGACGCTCGGCTGTTGGGGCTGTGGGCGGCCAGTGTTTGGTATCCAGTTGCTGGAGGGGCTCGGGCTGGTGCTGTGTGGCCTTGTCAGTGTGTCCTGCTCCGAGGTGTCAGCTAGATGCTTCCAGGGAATCCACTGATGGCTCCCATCTACTGCAATGTCAGCGTCCTCCTCTTCTTCACTAGCAATCTGCTTTAAGACCTTTTCTTCTTCAGAGGCTGCTATAAGAAAGCAGCTGAAATGACCTTTAAACAGGTACCTGCAAAATAAAGACGTGCCTGTGCTCGCAGGCAGGGAGGAGGTGGAAGTGGAGGCCGGGAAGGGTCTGCAAGGCCTGTGCCCCTCCGCATCAGCAGGTGGGAGCTGCTCTGTCCCTGCTGCCTGCGCGAGCGCCCTGGTGTTGCATAAGAAACGTCTTAAACGCATAAGATGAAAGGCAAGGCGGGTGCCCGGTTTTAGTTCAGATTCACCCCTAGGCACCTCTGTTTGTACAAGGCCTCAACAAGAGCCAGGGAGAAAAAGGAGGGTTTTTCCTCCTAGCTTTGTTCTTGTGCTTGCTTATTCCTGAAGTCATTTGCAATTAGACGTGGACTTGTGTGCTCGGCCCAGCTCCGGCTTTTCTTGTTGTTTGATCCTGCCTGCAGTTACAGTGGTGGATGTGTGACCTCCTGGGCCTTGTTGTGCCTTGTGGGCTCCTATGAACAGAAGGGGAGAGTTGCCTTTGAAGCAAGAAGGCAGCCCTCCTCCCCTCTGAGCTGCTTGCTTGGCCCTGGGCTGAGCTTGGTCCACAAGGATTTGAGCCTCGGTGCAGGACGTGGCAGGGAGAAGCACCCAAGAAAGCTCTGATCCAGACACAAATACCTGCTGTGAATAAGAAGCGAGATGACCCCTAGCCTGCTCATCACAAATGCTTTTCTCTCCTGGTCCAACTTGTTCATCAGTGCCTTGGAAGAGGGCACAGAGTTACCCCCTTAGCCAGTCTGTGGGCGATTCCAAGCTGGGTGGAGTTCCTGACACTCCAGAGGGCTGGACTGCCATTGAGGGACCTGGACAGGCTGGAGAGCCCTGCACCTGGGGAGCAATAACCCCCAGAACCAGCACAGAATAGGGGTTGACCTCTGGAGCTCTCCCAAACCTGCCTGGATGCCCCCCTGTGCTCTGGGTGTCCCTGCTGGAGCACGGGGTTGGACTAGATAATCTCTAAAGGTGCCTTGCAACCTTGGCCATTCTTGGATTCTGTCTACAACACACCAGTTTGTGTAGACTTACCATTGAAAAAGCATCATGATGTGAAAAATGTCAGACCTTTGATGTTTAGATGCAGTTTACTCTGTTGGGTGCTGAGGTTGGTGTAGGTGGATTCCAGCAGGAAGAAATCTGTGCGTCTTCTCTCCCACCTAAGTGTGGCAAGAGGAGGAACGATGCCCATCCTCATGTGAGGAGATGGATGGGCTGGTTCCTTACTCCATCCTCTGAGATCTTGAACTAGCTACTTGCAGGATTCTGACTAATGTAATCTTTAAGTTAACCTTCCCTTTGAGCTGCTTAGTTTTCCCTCCAAAGCTTTTCTTTCAGAGGATATTTTGGTGTTTTGCACAACTACATGAACCTAGAGCTGGTGGAACATGAAGTTTTTCTTGGGTCTTGGCTCTTCCCATTTCCCTGGCACGAGGGAAGGATGATGCCCTCTGGATAAGGATGCTGCTGAGAGGCACAGGCTGTTGCCGTAAAGCTGAGAACATCTCCAGCAAATGCTGCAGCTCTCGTGCCTCCACGGGGCAGGTTCACTGCACAGCAGCCCCCTGGGCCTCCTTTCTTCACAAAACAACTATTCCCATTCCACTTTCAGCCTCGGATCAAAGGCAAGCCCCATTTTATCCGCTTAAAACTCCCGTCCGTTTCCCTCGCTCGGGGTGAACAAAGACGCAAATACCCAAGACCTTGTGTGCAGCTGGAGGTGGGTTTTTAAGCGTCCTTTAAGCGGCCCAACAGCTCTGTCCTTGCCTGCAAGGTCGGCAGTTGGGGCCTCTGTCCTGCACTTCCCTGCGTGTGCTCCAGAGAGTGCTGCGCGCCCAGGCGGGTGGGAAATCCCACCCCCTGCTCCAGGAATGTCTGCATGTGAGCGGTCCCGGCCACATCTGCCTGTGCGTGACGAGATGAGGGCAATATCCACGTGCCCTCGAGCCAGATTGCCTTATTCCCTAGTCATGCCCTTGGCTTGTGAAGCAGGAGAGGTTTTACAAGTGGCGGTGGCCGCTCCAAGCGAGTAACCCTTCCTCAGGCCTCGGCTCCTTTGTTGCTTTTAATTTGGGATGGTTATGCTTTGTTTGAGTCTTCCCACTGCCTTATTGCTCCCCGCTCCTTGGATCGCTGCGGTGCCAAAGCTTTTCTTTGCAGGAGGGAGGTGTTTTTGCATCACACGAGGTGAAGCCCCTGGCTGGTCGTGGTTGCGGCTGCGCGTGGGGATCCTGGCTGGGCAGAGTGAGGCTGCAAGTGGCTTCTGTGCTGCAGGGTGACCGCTGCCTGCGCGCACCCAGGGCTGCTGTCACCTCGAAGGAATAATTGCACACAGCAGAATTGCTGCTGTCTGGTCTTTGCCCCCTTCTCCTCGCAGTTCTTGAGCTTACGTTAAGCCTCTTCTCATGGGAAAGGGAACTCAGAGTGCAAAGAGTTGTGCTGGCCCCTGTGGAAAGCACGAGTTGCAGAACTGATCCTCGCATCCTTGTTCTGGAGCGAAAGGAGCCGGTGCTTCCCACCCAGCCCCTTTGCAACGGAGATGGGTGAGACCTCGGCTCCCTTCCGCCGTCCTAGCATGTGCTCAGCTTAACTTGGGGCTACGGCGTTTTCCTGGGAAGAAGAGCCCGACTTAGCAGGGCCCGGGTGGCTCCGCGCCCTGCGTCACCCGTGTCTTGATGTGGCTGAGCAGAATGGCCACGCGGGGCTCACTGCCATCAGCTGCTTCCTTTTTCTAGCCCTGTCCGGGGAAAGGAATCTCAGCTATTTGAGGCCTTATATTCTCTGAAGCATTTGCCTTATAAAATACAAACAACCCCCACCAGACTGGGGCCTTTGATAGCTGCGCTGTGAAAGCTGCGGGGCAGTTTTCCCCCAGGGCAGTGCAGGTTTTACAAGGCATATTTTCAGTTGCTTTCATCTCTTGGATCTGGAGCATTTTTCTTTTTTCCCCCCTCTGTGAAAATGATTGAGGAAATTAACTGCTAATGGGGAATGAAGCCAGCTGTATTTTTGCTCCAGACCCCTTGGAAGGCTGCGGAGGGAAACCCCTGCATCTTCCCATGGCTGGCTTGATCTAAGGGGAAGAAGAGGTGAAGGGGGAAGCCTGGTTTACTGCTTAAAGCCTGGGGTGGATGCTCAGAGCTCCTGTTTCTAGTTGTGCTGTGGCTTGAGGGTGCAGAGACATTTTTTTATACATCCCATTTTGCTCTTACAGTGTTTTCTTGCATATTAGCTGAGCTGTACCATGTGTCCATCCTCCCAAATGCTTGTGTTGTCTTGCTTTCCCATGCTCATTCTTTATTTTTGTCTTCGCATCGAGGTTTAGTGGAACTGGCCTTCGTGAGATACGAACTGGCTGAGTGAGGCTGGTGTGATGGCCACGGCAGAGCGATGCTCGCTGCTTCCCAGTGCTGCCACCCTGAAGTTTTTGCTTATTGGTGGCCTTGCTCCTGAAAAACCAGCCCAGATGATGGTTTCCAGCATGTCTGTTAGCCACAAGCCTGACCTGCACGCGGTGGTGCAGGACTAGGTTTGGAAAATAGACGTGCCCAGGCTGGCTGGCTTGATATCCAGGTAGGAAGCCAAGCAGGTGCGGCTAGATCCACAAATTAACGCGGAGAGCGCTGGAGTTCCCCTTGCTGCTTTGAAGGGGAGCACCGTGTGCATGGGAGCTTCCCAAGGGAGCGCGGTCGCTGTTGGGAGCTGTCACCTCTCGTCCGACAGCAGGCTCTGCAGCTCGGTCCTTTGTTTCGGAAAAAGCCCTGGAGCGACCGCCCGGCTGCACGTCTGCCGCAGCCGCAGGGGTTTGCCCTGCTGCTTTCTGGCCAGGAGGATGGGGCTGGGTTTTGCGTGGGCTCTCACTGGTCTGCGGGAGGCGAAATAAAACTTTGTCACAGGCCGCAGCTCCGCTGAGCCACCCCCTGCTCCGTTTCCCTTCCCTTGTTCCTGTGCAAAACCTGGAGCCTCCGGTGAACCCTCTCCCAGCCCGTCAGTGCTCGCGTGTCCGGACCTGCTGGAGGCAGGGATGAGGGGAACTCATTTATTGGAGGCTCCTCATGGGGAACACTCACTTTTCTGAAGATAGGGAGGGTAATGCTGCGCAGTGCCCCTGCTCCATGTGTTTTTGGCATCCGCTCTGATTTGCAAGGCAGAGCACCGAGCGTTTGGTCCAGTGAAGCACAGCCACTCTGGGAGCTCCCTTGGGGAGCCTGCAGACGGACACGGTCATGCCCCGGGCACCTGGAATGGGAGCAGTGGTGACACTTTTTGCAGTGACCAGTCCTGGGCATGTGCAGGGTTGCACTGCAGCTTTATTTTCTGCCCCCCTCTCTCCTGGAGGTTACAGGAAGCCTCAAGAGCAGCAGGCTGGTAGGAGCACCCAGCAGCACGAGCGCAGAGGAAGGCAGTGTTCTCTTCCTCTCAGGAGGGACTCGCTGGACAAAAGCCAATGGCTGCTCCCTACATTAAGGAAGGGGTTAAAGTGGACCCGTGAAGGCTGCCTGCTCCCAGCTTTCCCAATGCAAGGCCTCTGGGAATTCAGCTGGAAGCTGGGTCATCCCCATGCTCTGTTCACCACAAGAGGCAAGCAAAGCTTCCCATACTGGAACAGCGTTGCTGCCAGCATGGCTCATGCAGGAAGCACAGTGGGAAAGCAGAGCACGTGGAAGATGGGACTGTTAATCTCTCCTTGGGAGAGCCCTGAAAAGTGGTTATTTATTATTATTATTATTATTATTATTTTTCTGGCCCAATCTTGAATGGTGTCCTCCTGCCCTCTCCGGGAGCAGCAGGACGACTGGTGCAGCAGCTGGTGAACATGGTGCTGCTGAGGCTCTGGAGACCAGCATGTCGGTGGGATGTGGTCAAGTTCTGGCTTTGCTGCTGGCACTGACTGGCGCCCGGAGAGTGCCAGAGGCCAGAGCCCCTAAAGGTGTTCGAGCTTTTAACCTTGAGGAAGATTCCTTAAACTTGAGGAAGGTTCACGCGTTTGCTCCTGTGTGGTTCTTGCCCTCCTGGCATGGGTAAGCACCTGAGGATGCTGCCCGCAGCTCTCATCTTGCTTTGCCTGCAGAAATGGGTGAGTTCCCGGTGCTGGAAGCCCCAGGGGTTCTGCTGCAGCCCTGGGCTGTCCTTGAAGGCGCTGTGGGACGACACTCTCTTTGCTTGCTTTATGGGCTCGTGACTGCTGCCTTTAACAAGGACCCTCGAGAAGCCTTTGGAGAAGCCATCTGTGGTCAGCTCTGCTAGTGCTGTATGCCCAGGTGCATGGCAGCTTCCTGCAGCTGAATCTCTCGTGGAGCCTCTAACAGAGGTGGAATATCTGCACTCTGACAGGTAAGGAGGGCTTTTCCCTACCAACTGTCCCTCTGGAGCCTTCTGCTGTGAAGGTGCCTCAGTAGGAGGCCCTTGGTGAAAGCTGCTAAGGGAGGTCACCAAAGCAGCCCAGTTCAACCTCCTCCTGTTGTGAACAAAGGCCTCGCGGGAGTGGGAAGAGGAAAACTTGCCTCCTCTGTCCTTCCTGCAGCAAGAGGCAGGCTGGATGGAAGCGGTTCGTGCTGCTCCAGCAGGAGGGTATTCCTGGGTGTGTGGAGCTGTGCTTGTTCCTGCTGGGCTCCTTGGGCACCTCTCAGCCCCATGTCTCGTGGGGCCGCTCTGCGCGGAAGGTGCTTTTGCCCTGCGCTGTCTTTAGTCATCAAAGCCACCTCTGATGGTTGGAGCCTGGTGCTCCAGCCTGGGAGCGGGGCAGGACGCTGGGGCAGCTCTGATCTGGGAGGAGGTTTTATAAACCACGTTGTGCTGTTATGTGGCTGGCACCTAGAGCAGGGAGCTGAGGCTCTCCTGGAGCGCTGGCACGGAGGGGCATCCACTGGCAGACGAGCAAGTGTCACCCTCTGCCGTGACACTTCTGGCCCCGCTCTGGGGAGGCGGTGAGTTCATATTGACAGCCCTGGGGCTGTAAATCCACGTGGACTCTGCCCCGGGCTGTGAAAACCTTGGGGGCCGCGTGGTGGGGATAAAACCCTGTGGGAGTCGGCGTCCTTCACGCGCTCGTCCCAGTGCCTCTGCCCACCGGAGGCGCGTGGAGCTGTGGCTGCAAAGCCACCACCCCCAGTGCTGAGTCTCGATTTCCTGGGTCAAACCTGCAAACTAGGAGAGCCTGGAAACTCCTGAGTAGCACTCGAGGTCCTGAAACGAGGCTCATGGAGGAAAAACCCATCATGGTGCACAGCTTGGTTGCCAGGACCTGGTCCATAGGAGAGACAGCTGGAGGAGAGAGACTGGAGCTCTTTGGAAACCCCAAGAGCTCAGTAGCTTTGGTCTTAAACCCCACTTACGCTGGGCTGGGGGCCTGCGTCGGCTCACGTGCTTTCTTGCCAGAGAATTAAGTCATATGAAACATTTCTTTGAAGCTAGATCCCTGCCTGGCCGGAGTGCTTTGAATGCAGGCCAGTTCTGTGCACGCTGCCTGGCTGAACATCCCCAGCTTCCCTAGGCTGAAGCAGCTCAAAGGGCATATGCAGCTCCCTCGGGAACACAGTGCCTGTCCAAGCCCACCCTCGTCCCACCCATGCCTTCTTTTGGTCTTTTTGAGGTGCAGTGAAACAAATGGAAAAGAAAAAAGCCAACCTCAATGCTGCTTCAGTGCCCGAAACTGCCCTGCAGGGAGGGTCCCAGCAATCTGAGCTGAAACAGAGGAGTTTTGGTGCAAGCTGGAAGCACCCAGGGAGCTGCTGGAGTAGGTGGCAGTGTTTGGACCCCGCTGTGTGTGTGCTGAGTGGGGGGATTTGCTTGGCCTTCCTCGTCGAGGCCCAGGGAGCACCTTCCTCCTCCTCTGTCTCAATGGAGAAGGATGGCCCAGCGCTTCTCTCCCACGATGTCCATGGGGAAATCAAGGCACCTGCTTCGTCTGAGGTGATTTTGAGAGGTGTGTCGGCTCTGCTGTCCCAGGTTTGAGGTTGATCCTGAATTTCTGGACTCTTGTAGTCCTGGCTTTCAGTGTAGCTTTCACGGCTGCTAGGTTTAAAAAAAAAAAAAAAAAAAAAAAAAAAAAAACCAGGATAAGTTGGGCATGCCCGACGTGGGTGGCTTGAAAAAGAGCTTCTTGTCAAGTGCTTTCAACACGAATTCAGGCCTGACTGTTAGATCTGAAGGCCAGAAACGCCTGTGCGCGCTCGCCTGCTCCGAGCTGCTGCCCAGCCTCCTCCTCCCAGCCGCTGCCGTGCCAGCCCAGTGACCTTCCCGTGTCTCTTTGGTGGAGCTTCTCCAGCTAATCTTGAGGCAGAGACCTCAAGGACTAGAAAATTCTTCCCTTTCTTTGAGCATGGTTAAGCACCGCATCAAGCTCTCACTATTAATTATGGATGCTTCTTTTTTCATTGCAGCTTGTTTCCTGTTTGCTCTTTAAATGAAAAGGGACTCGCTTCTATCGGAGAGGGACAAGCAAGAAGCAGAACAAATTGCCTGAGAGGTGCAAACACCAGAGCGTCCCCAAGCATAGCGAATTGCTTAAGCTCTGCTCCTGTGGGGCTTATTGAGATGTTGCTAGAACATGGTAGCATTTATATAAGCGTATTTATGTTTAATTCATATTTATATTGATATATAAATATATGCATGATATCATATTTATGTCTATTTAATTTGCAGTACCCTGTTGCTGCCCCTCATGCTCTTTAACTCTTTCCAGGTCAGGCTGTTTCAGGTGAGCATTGCAGAGTGGCAGAGGGATGGACCTTGCAGGCTTAACTGAGGGCTTAACCCAGGGTGAGCGTCAGCTGTCTGGCCTCTGTGTGTCCAAACCCAGTTTTTATATGTGCACCTTGAGCCTAGATGGCACAAGTGCATTTTTGTAGTGCTGGTGGTAAAGGCAGAAGTGCAGATTGTGTTGAAAGGACAGGGGCCTGGTGATTGAAGTGTTGATGACAGTAACAAGGTTGTGGCTATGGTGATTTGAGGGCCTTGAGGCGCCAGCTCGGAGCTCGTGCTGAATGCTGCGGGGAAGGCAGTGTTGTGCAAGACGAAGAACTGGCTTTGCAAAGTGATAACGTGCTTCAGATGCACAAATAGTGGGCAGGATCCTCTTGGGTGCACAGGCTGTGCAAAGCAGGATCTGCTGGCTATGGGACATGTAGTGGACACATCCTGAGAGAATGATTTTTGCCCCCTCCAACAGAGAAGGGAATGAAATCTGAGGGCTGAATCTGAGAAAAGATCCAGATTAAAGCTCAGGAGGAGACCCCTGGCAGAGAGCTTCTCTTCTTTACTTTTATTTGCAATGCAACTGAAAAGGAAACAGCTGTCGAGAGGTGCAGGCACCCGCGGATTGATCGCTGCAGAGGAAGAGGTGGAGACCCTGCTCCTCGCCGACCTCCAAGGCTTGGCGAGCTGGCTGCCTGTGGTCGCTCAGTGTCATCTCTAGGGCCTCCCTTTCGAGAGGACTGGGAGGCTCTGCTGATTCTTCATCAGCTTGGCAAGTTGAAGAGTCAACCAGAAGGCACGATAAGGACCAAGAAGCCTAAAAAAAAAAGCTCTTTCAGAGTACTCCTTTCTCATCCCTTTAATCCTTTTAGGATTTGGGGCTGTAGTCAAAGTTATCTTTGTTAATGTGCAGTAAAACCCTTGGGGTTTCTCGTACGTGCTGTTGCCCCTTCCCTCAGCAAGGGACACATCCAGTAGCCCGTCACGTCCTCGCACGGGCTCTGCACAGAGCAGACCCGCCAGTTTGCAGGGGACTTGCTAGCAAGGCTGGGCTCCGTGCAGGCCAAGGCTCTTCCAAATCCAGCTCCGTGCCTTGCTGGGCCTGCTCTAACAAGCTCTCCAACAACCCTAACGAGGACCCAGCTCTACCAAGCAGCAAGGTTTGCAGCGTGGAGCCTGTCGAGGCACGCGGGCTGCGCCGCGGTGCGCAGGGCGCTGCAGCCCCCTGCTCCTGTGCAAATGGAGAGCTGACTCCACTGCATTTTCTGCATCCAGCTGCGTTTTTTTACATGAACTAGTTGTAATAAGTGCAGGCTGTAACGCGTGATGAGTAAACGGTGATGATTTAATTTTTTTTGCAGGCCCTGCTAGTTCGTGATAGAGCATTTAGGTTCAAATGATGGGGTTAGCTGTTAAGATGTGGTGGAAGGTGCCTGAGTGCGGCTGGGATTTGTCCTGTGCAGGAGAGGACCCTCTCCTTGTCCCGAGACAGAAGGGTCTCCAGGCACTCAACGCACCAAGCAGCTGCGTGGGGACCTGCTGTCCTGAGCACCAGTGTGCACACTGGTCACCTACTCTGCCCTGTAGAATTTGAGCAGGTTTCATTGGAAAGAAGGGATTAAAAAACCCCAATCCAATATAGCAAACTATATTGAGAAACTAGAGCAAGGGGACACAACCCAGCCCTTTAATTCAAATGCAGGTTTGGGTTGGGGAGTAAAGGAGAGAACGTGGATGGTGGTTCTGGTTTTTACTTCTTTCCCTTCTCTCTGCCAAATTCTTTGCTTAAGTAAACTTTTGCTGATTACTTGTAAAATACCCTGTTAGGAGGTATTTTACCCCCCGTGTGTGACCCACTGCTTCAGGCAGCAGCATGCGAGGCTGGAGGAAGAGCTTGGAGCCCAGAAACCAACCCTGGGGAAGCAGAGGCGGCTGTGAAGGAACTTTAGTCTTAAAGATGTTTGTTCTTCTCCAAAGGAGCCTCGCACATGCTGAGCGTGGGTCACCGTGCACTTGTTCTTTCTCCTTCGTGCTTGGCCAACGCTAGAGACGGGGTTGCAGGTTAGGCAGGACCTTTGGGTGACTTTGCAGAGCAGCCTTTGGAACAGGAGCTGCTGCGTGCACGTGTGTTGTGGAAACTAGGATGTCAGCAGCACCAGTTGTTTAACAAAAAAATAGCTTGTGTCGCAGGGGAGGGTCTCTGCTGGTGCTGCTGGGCTGCACCATCCTCCCATCTCAGGCCTGTTGTAGCATAATATCATTTTCCTCAACGTTTTGACTAAGTGGAGGCTTGAGTTTTGTGCATTTCTTTCTAGATCTCCTCAAAGCTCTTGTGTTCTCCCTCTCCCCCTCCTGACTTGAGCTTTCCCTGGGAGATTAGAGCCTGCTGGAAAACACAGGGCACATTGTGAAGCCCTGGGCAAGAGCTGACTCAGCAGCCGGGCGCGTTTAGCGGCCGCCGCTGCGCGCGGAACAGGACGTTGGGCTGGAAAGAGGCCTGCCAAAAAATAGTGCTGCTGTAACAGAACTGGTGCCCGTTTTATTAGCTTTCACCCTGGCCTTTACCTTGCCTTAAAAAATAAACAAACTCACCCTACTCGTTCCTTAATATAAATCCTTTGGGTAGGAAGTTTTTTATTTTTTTTTTATGCTGGAATAATCCTTTTTTTTTTTTTTTTTTTCCTTCTCCCTATGAAGTGTCTGGGATCTCCTTTTCAGAGCACCAGAGAAGAGCTTTGCTCCTCCTTGGAGGATTTAAAAACACAACAAGAAGTCCTGGGAGCTCTTGTATAGCAGAGTGGATCTCCACTGCTTTCCCGAGCTGCATGGGTTGTTCCTGCTGCAGGGATCTACCATGGGAATGGTGCTGGTTGGGGCCCTTTACAGCACGGAGCAATACCAAGAGATAAAACCTTCTTCCTTAGCGTTCCCTTCATCCCTTTTACCTGGAGCTCCTGCTTAGCAGGAGACGGGAATCAGGACCTGACCTGTGTGCCCAATGTGATCCCACTGATGCATTTGAAGGATGCAGGATGCAGCAGCGCAAGGCTCGCTCTTCTAGCAAAGTCAAGTGTGCAAAATGTGTCTAAACTAAAAAGAAAAACGCATTGTCAAGCTCCTGTGTTGTCCATAAAGCAGCCTGTGATCATGTGGAGGGATATTTCGAGGGAAAGCAGCTTTTGAGGAGGGAACTGGCTGGAGAGCAGTGCTTCACACGATGGTGGTGGGAACTGCGAGCGTCCGTCGTTCCCGGAAATATATTTGAGTGCCCAGTTTCCACGAGGGAATTAAGAAGTTATGCAGACTCGGCCTGGTTTCGTTAATGGATTTAAAGCAGGTTTTGGCAGGAGGCAGCTGAGCACATCAGGAACGGAACAGAAAATATTCGTCCCGAGTCCAAGAGCCTGGAAACTGCCTCGCGCAGCACGGGGAGCGAGTGACAAATGCTGGGTTTGTTGTAATCTGAAGTCTTTCTCTTCCCTCCCCCAAATCCATCTCGGGCATGAGTGAGGCAATTTATGAGTGAATTTAAAGCTATAAGCACAGGACCATTATGGAATCGCCTCTCGTGCTGGAGGAGGAACGTACTGAATCCAAAGATACTTATGGAATTCAATCTCTTGATTTCCTTGGCTCGCCTTGAGATACTTATTTAGACTTCTTGCTTTTGACCCGTATATCTTCAGTTTGTTCTGTGTTTTTGACAGGTGATTATTACCGTTAAAAGAGCTCTGATAAGTCTTGACTGCTGCTAGTCCTAGTGCTAGTTTTATTGAGCACAGGTTGTCTTAGGATATTTGGGAAGACAGATTGTGGAAAGTTTCTATAATGTGAAGTCCCTGTGTCCGTCCTGGTGAGAAGGGGAGTGCTGTATGCTGGTCTGTGATGTACCTGCCATGGCCCTAGAGCTTCTCTGATGGCTTTGCCCTCCGTGCTGAGCACTTCCAGACATGATATCTGCAGCAAAAGAAGGCCAATGTTCTGTTTCCATGTTCTGGAAAGCTTCTTAGGTTTTCATAGCCTTTTCCATGCCTCTGCCTTCAGTGCCATTTCCTAACTCTGCCCTGGCTTGAGCACCTCCATCAGCTTCTCCTTCTCCCAGTTTTCCCAGCCAGGCTTCCCTGGGCCAGTGCCCCTGCCTGCAGTTGCACATTGAGGACCTCAGCTTCCACTGCTGGTTTTCAGAGCAGATACCACGTACAAAATCTCACCGAGGGGTAACGTGACTTGTCCAAAGGAGAAACTTGGCAGCATCAGCCCCAACCTCAGGCTGCTCTTGTGTGAATGTCTTCTTCCTATGCTGCCACGCTGTAGGAACACTCCATATGGTTGTGCCCAATGCCTTGGGTTTGCCCTCTTTAACATTAGACCTCATTAACATTTAGCATTAACAACTCTGCTGCACAGGCTCTCGAGTTCCTCGAGGATCTCTTGATAGGAGGTGGCCGATGGGTGTAGGAGTCTCGGTGAAGAACCTCAAGTACAAGGTTGGACAATTAGCATGAATAGGATGCTTAGTATCCTGTTAGGATGAACTGAATTTCAGAGGTTTTGTGACCAAAGGATCCTACATTAACTTTGTCCTTTTTGATAGATTGGCTTGACTTAAATTCCTTGTGGTTTAGTTCAATCTTGAAAGGGACCTGCCTCTCACAGCAGAGACTGTTCCTACAACTAATTTCTTGTGTGAGAGATTGTTTCCTTTTTTTCTTTTTCTTTTGTATGGAAAAACACTTTTTTCTAATGCCCTGTGGCTCCCCCCTTGCTTCCCCCACTCTTGGTCTCCATCTGCAGTCTGCAAAATAGCGGGAGGAAGAGGGCAGAGAAAGAACAAAGGCTCCTAGCACAAATGGAAGGAAATGGGGGAAATGCAGGAGGAAACAGAGAGTGAGAAATACAAAAAAAACCCACCTGGGGGTGACTGCACGGGGCAGGGGTGTGCGGGGACACCTTCTGCTTGGTATTCATAGGGGCAGGGCTCAAGGCCTGGCCTGGGGAGCTGAGCTTTCCGTTGGGTCAGCAAGCTATTCAGGCCCCAACAATGTCCATTCTGTGCGCGCAGCGTGTGTGGCTGCGCCCGGCGCTGCCCTTCTTCCCCTTCTCCTTCTCCCCCTTTTCCCTCCTCCTCTTCCCCTGCATCCCCATGTCCTCGGGCCCCGCTACGTCGCCTCGCGTAGGTCCTTTCAACAAGGACCTCCTTGCCCTTCAAGGCCCTGTATCCCCATTTCTCCTTGGCTGCTGAGATGCCCAAGAAGAGCATCCTCCAAAAGACCTGTCTTTTGTCTCTCCTCTCTGTCCATCCTCTGAGGAAACAAAGGGCTGTCTCCCTGCCTCTGCTGCTGGTGTCCACGTGGTGCCACGAAGCAGCCTGGGGAAGCAAGGCCAGGGCAGCAGCGCGCTTCGGTGGCACGGGTGCCAGCGGGCAGTGACGCCCGCGGCCCCGCAGCGGGACCCGTGGGGCTGTCGGACTGCAGCAAGGTGCTTGGATTTGCTCTGCAGCTGCAGAAAGAGCAGCTCGAGATGGGCTCTGTGGCCGTTGGCACCCCAAGATTTTAATCCTGTTCCTAGGAAACTCTCATCACTCCCAAATACAGCCCCGTGTCATTAGAGACAGTCATTAGAGATATTGCACCTTGGATGGGCTGCAGAGCCAAATCCAGCTGCTTCGGGATTAGAAGGACCCAGGTAAGACAGGACTTCATCTCTGCCCATGCTTTGCTGCACCGGAGGTGTCTGCCCATGCTTTGCTACTCCCACGCACTCCATGGAAAAAGGGAATCTCTGTAATCCAGCCCCTGGAGAAGGGGCTGAGCTGGAATTGAGGTGTGTGTTTCATGGGGAGAGTAACCTGGGCACGGGGAGCAGGTCTGTGCAAGTGGCGGCGCTTTTTCCTTGCGCGGTTTAAATGGGAAAAGGATTTTGGCAACTTGCTTCTTCAGCCCTTATTCAAGCAGCGCTCCTGCAGTCAGAGACGTTTAGCAGCCCTAAAGAAAGTTCGTTAGTGGAAAAAAAAAATTCTCTGCCTTCAGGGAAAGTCCTGTCGTCATTCTGAGCAGAAAGCAGTTAAAAGAGGCCTTGGAGCATGTGGGAAGTCTCCAGTTTCTTGAAGCTCTGCAGTTGCTTCTTTAAGAGGAGACCTGGAAAGGAAAGGTAGAGGGTGTTTTAGCAACACTGCTCTATATATAGCAAATCAAACAGTGCTTCTCTGAAGCCTTGGACTGTATGAACAGCACAGCAGAGAAAGAGCCCCAGCTTGGGCAAATGCTCTTCCACGGTCCATTTGGCACCAAGATTTTTTGAAAGCAGTTAGTTCTGGGCCCACTCGTGTCTCTTCTCAGGAAATTGCTTTGCAAGTCAAGCCCTTTTAAGTGTCTTAAGCTCGGCTCCCCAAAAGCTGGGCTTTACCGGGTGCTCAAACGCTGGCCTGGACTTTACACTTCTGACGCATATCCTTGTAGTAAGAACTGAGGGCAGGAATATTTAAATAAAGAAACAGGCTACAATGCAGCGAGATAACGTCAATCTTGACGTTGCTTTAATATTCATTGGTAGGCAGAGCAATCAAGCTCTGTCAGTTTTAAGCTAAGTAACCCTTAGTCCCAGTCACTCCTGTCTGTGTGCTTGAAAGGGCTGACTAAGCCAACAGCTGCTGAAGGCATATCTCAATTACTTATATTTCACTATGCTCTTAAAGATTAAGTCTGGGTGTAGAGGATGAAAGGGGTTTTTTATCTCTTAATAAGGAACTTGTATTTGCAGCTATGAAAATGCAGAACGGCTAATGTGCTCTGCTCCCCGCTGCTTCCTGCAGGAGGGATGGGGTAGGGGAATGGTAAGAAACCCTCCAGGGAATAACGCCAAGTCCCTCTTGGTTGGTGAGCACTGCAGGGAGGGACGGGACCTGCTTTCCTCCTTATGCCTGTAATGCTGGAAGGCTCCTGCACGCACCACTTTTGCTGTCTGCACTCACCAATGAACCCGTTCTGGGGAGAGGATGTCTTCATTACCCTTGTAGCGCTCCAGCCCTTTAATAATCATTTAAAAAAATCCCCAAATCTCTAAAATACAACTTGGTGAAACCAGAGAGGACCAGGTTAATGCTTCTGTATCAAAGCAAGGGAAAACAGTTTGGAGAGGGGGCTCCAGCTGCCGATGTTGGAAAATGTGATGGGGGAAGGAGCGTTGTTCCCAGTATAAAACAAACCCAGAAGCTTTTGGGTCCCCTCTGGGGCAGATGTGTGGCAGGAGCAAAGATGCCCTCCTTGCAAGAGCTATGGGGTGGCAAAACGGGGGGCAGGCGGAGACTGCGCTCGCCCCGGTGGGTGCTCGGGAGAAGGGCGCCCGGATGCAGCTGGGGAGCCCGGCCAGATGTGCACGTGCAGGGAGAGGCTGCCCTGAACGTGGAGCTCGGGAGCCGGGTGAAATAAGCGCTCGCCTTCTGCAGCGCATCCCGGGAATCGCGCCGGGTTTTCCCAAGTGCTCCAGGGAGCCGAACCCGGCGGGGGCTGCGCCCCTAAGTGCCCGCCTGGGAAATGCTCCTGGGCGGTTTTACTAAGAGGAGAGGAAAAGCAGAGGGGGGTTATTCGTGAGGCACGAATCCAGCTTCCAAGCAGTGCCTTTGGGCATATTTTGAAATGGAAGCACTGTCAGTTTTACTTCTGTCAGAGTGTAGTTTTCCACTTGCCGCGTTCGAGTGAGGGTGTGACTTTGGAAAAGGGTTGTCTCCAGCACAGCTTGGCTCTGTGGCCTCCCGCAATTTGGAATTGGGCTTTTATGATCCTGGGAAAGGGGGTACGGACGTTTTTACCTTGCTTTTGTTAGGCCTGGTGTATTGCCTGGTTGCTCAAGACTGGAGAGTAAATGGGGTCCCCAGCATAGGCTTGAGCATGTGAACGCTTGGGGTAACCTATAAGCAAGGAGGAACCCTCAATTGACCTTGGCAGGTTTTAAACCTTCAGCCTCTCTACTGAAACCCCTAGAAAAGGGACTTGGGAAAGTCCCTGAAAAGGGACTTGGGAGCGAGTCCTGGTTTGGCTGGAAAGGTCCAGCCTTTCCGAGGCACTCTGCAGGCCAAGCTCATCTCTGTTCTGGCCAGTTAAATCAGCTCTCTGGTGTTTTGCAAATCCACTGAGTCACCCAGCATCGTATTTAATTGCAGGAGGGAACGATGCTGCCTTTGAACGAGCTGCCAAGTCTCAAAGCATTTGGAGATTATATTTTTTTTCCCCTCTTAGTTCTCAGGTCCTGATGAAGAGCAATCAGGGAGAGAATCCAACTTTCTAGTGAAGAAACCAAAGTTTGCCGCGCTTTTGGCTGGGAAGGAAGGGGAGCTCCTTGCTATCTTAGCCCGAGGCTCAGCAATCGGGAGGTGAATTAACGTGCGCTTTGTTTTTCTTACTTTTCTGCCGCGCCTCCCTTGGAGGCTCCGCTCGGCTGACTTGCGTGGGGCTCAGGGTGCCAGCGTCGGGGCTCCCGTGCTCCGGAGCTGCTGCCGGCGCGTCGCCGGGATGCGAAGCCGCCTTCGCCGGTGCCTCCCTCTGCCTGCGGGACGTAGGGCTCTGCGGCCTCCCCGCAGCGGAGCTCATGGTCGGCCCTGTTTTAATTTCGTGTTTGGACATGATGCTGTGATTGAGATTTGTTTTTCATTGGTTTGGCTCCTGAGCGTATCCAGTCCCTTTTATAGCCTAAAAACTCGCTTGTTTTCAGAGATGTTACTGCCCTGGGTTTTGTCCTAGGTAGGTAAAAACCTGCTAGGTAACTCCTCTGTCCATCCCCGTCCTGCCAGCTAATCACGGGCTGAAAGAGCCGGTCTGCAAACGTGGGGCAAAGCTGCTGGGCTTGCATTTCTCATCTGCTTGAGCTCCCAGGAGCCCGTCCTTGCTCACAGGCTGTGAAATGAGAGCGTTTGCTGGGGTGCACGAGCTCCAAGGGGACTCCTTTCCGGGGTGGCTCTGGCCAGCTGTGTGCAGGGCTACCAGCTGCAATCTACCTGGATCTACCAGCAGGACTTCTAGCTCAGTGCTCTGTGTCTTGTTCTTCGGACGCGGGGCCGGGCGTCCCCAGGCAGCGCCGTGGATGCGGAGCCAAAGAGAAGGAGGCTCCGTTTTGTGCCCCG
>JAVCKT010124354.1:0-20117 GCA_032273925.1 Rhynchotus rufescens
TAACTCTATTGCATTTTATTAACACATGACTTTTTTGAGGCCTCTTGTAGTTCAGATCCTTTGAGCTGGCAATAGGTAGTAATTCCTCCTAGTTGTTTTTCTCTCCTGTTTGGGCATGAACAGTCAGATTCTTGGAGTTATTACAGCCAGCTTTCTGAACTGAGACAGCACAAATCACATTTTAAAATATAAAAGCATTATTCCTATTTGCCAATTGTACATAGCTTGAAAGCAGTACAATTTTCCGAGTTTTATGTCAATGGAAGATTGAGATATGGAATAAGATGAAAGATGTATCAAAATATTAGTATATTTGCTCCTCTGTTCAAAAAAAAAAAAAAAAACAGTAAAAAACAGCATCTCCTTATTTCCACTAGAGCTCTGTTTTCTATTTATAGCAAAACACAGAAAAACAGTTTCGTTGCTTGTACCAAGTTGGAGCTGTAGATTTTTTAAATAGAAGCAGTTTAACAAAGCACAGAGAGGTAGTAGCATTTTATTAACACATGGAAAGAAACTTCTTAAAGAGAAGAGAGGTTTATCTGGCTCTTGTCTGGCGAGGGAGTAAGAATGACGAATGCGCGAAAGTGTCTGCTATAAAATGTCATGCTTTCTATCACACTTCACGTTTCCTGTAAGTTTCACGTCAACATTAAATGCCTCAGTTTACCTCTGGAAAAATAAGAACAAATAACTGTGATCAGTGGGAAAATATGATCATCCTTAAAAAAAAAAAAAAAAATCTAGAACAAGCCTTACTGCCATCACAGAGCAGCAATAATAATAATCACTCTATGATATTTTAAAGAGTAAAGCACTCTTTCCTTTTTTAGAATAACAAGGAGCCCATTTTCACCAGAACTGCCATAGAAAGTGTTTCACTTATAATCAGTCATAGGAAAAAAGAGTTCATGGGGCATTAAGAAATCAAGAAAAAATTTTTGTAGGTCTCGAAGCAGCCCAGACACAGGTATTTATACAAGTTAGCTTAGCTTCTGCTCCCCAGAGCCTGCTACGTACTACCTTTGGGATCCACACTGAGTAACTTCATAGCACCCTGTCCTGCTTTCCTGGGGTCTGCATGAACCTCTTGCAGAAAACCTGCCTCCAAAATGCATATCCAGATGTGTTTCCCAGTATATCATGGATATCTCATTGTCTCTGTGTAGGAGGCAAGTACAGCAAACATAACCAACAGTGACGTGCAGTGTTAACTTGCAGGTGCCTTTTGGAGGGTGCAGGGCTTCCTTTCTGATTGCGGGGCAAGTCAAAAATCCAGGATGAGACTGAACAGAAGGTTTCCTTTGGAGAAGTTTTGTTTCTGCCTCTCATTGCCCTGTAGAAACTATGGGATTTTGTTTTGTTTGTTTGTTTGTTTGTTTCCAGGGAGTCTTCCTAATGCCTTCATTTCAGATTAAGGCACTCTGCAGATATGAGCACTGATGTAAAAGGGAGATAGTTATTCTGTGGTTCTTCTGCAGTGGCTGGGGATCCCTTCTAGCTGCCTGCTGCCAGGGACTTGTCATTTTCTGTTTTCTTTAGTTACATTTGCTCAAACTACATCTGTCTTGGGAATTGGCTTGGGGTAAAAAGCTTCATCCTGCTGAAGTCAATGGAAATTTTAATATTGGCCGCAATTAGTTCCTGAGAGCTAATATATGATATAGCAGATCGCATACTGCAAGTTACTTCTTCTTTACAGTGCAGGTGATTATACTGCAGTACATATGAAGGCTCTCCATCCTCTTATGGACCACCTGCCATGGTTCTGTGCCTTTTATATCCTTCATCTGGATTACTTCTTAGGGACATTTTGAAGAGTGCTGTCTGCATACTACCACATTTGAACAGAATCTGCACATCAGTGACTTTTAGGACAAATTTCATTCTGCCTCAATATAAAAATAACGTATCATCAGCATGGGAAATGGATCTGACAATCGCATACATTATGGTGCCCTGTTTTCCTGTGGACCACAAAATCCACAACAGTAATGGAGAAGATTAGGGCTACTTCTTTTCTGCCTTCCATATTCAGTATGTTCTTAGTCTTAAATACCGCATATCTTCCGAAGATGAAACATGTCCTAGAAGATTGTGCATGGATGAAGCCTTTGAAAGGTCTTTTCAATTGTAGACCAAGTCAAGATAATTGCCAAAGCCACATTTTCTTTTCCCAGCATTAACAGGATTCATTTTGTTTGTGTATACACAAAAAATGTCTGATGTCTGTCCACTGTCTAATGAGCTTCCACTTCTTACATGCTTCCAGATGGGAAGTGTAGCTGCATTCTCCAAGGTCAACAGGCTCAGGTTTTCTCCAGCCTCCTATATCCCATTCTGTTTTCAACTCATTAATGATAATCAAATAAAAGTAAGCTTAATTTTTGCTGCAAAGTCAAATCATGCACGTAAAGCAGACCCAGGAGGGCTGGAATAAAGATGTGCTGTCATAGTTAGATCTAGGTTTCATGTTTCAGGATCTGCCATGCCCATCACGCACACGTCTTGGGTGCTGGTCTCGAACAGGCACCAGCAGAGCCACGATGGACACGTGAGATCCAGGGACTGTCAGTGCTGCAGGAAGCAATCAGAGTAATGCAGGTAACACTCACACTCCATCCAAACTCTGTTCTTAACCTGTGCCAGGGTTAGTCTTCCAAAATGAAACTAGAAAGGAGATTTTTTAGTCACTGTTAATAAAAAAAAAAAAAAAAAAAAAAAAAAAAAAGGTTAACTTTAGCCAGGCGAGCACATAATAGCAAAGGTAAATGCAATCTTCATGCATGCCTTCCTTTTTGAATTTCAGTTGGGTATGGTATCCTGCCTTATTTTTTACTATTTATTCTTCATTTCAGAAGAGTATTATAACTGCAATTGAAATATATATTCAGGTTTTCTTTGGAAATGGAAATTGTTTTCAAACAGCTCTTATAAGAAAAGCTGTATTAACTGATGATTTTACATTCATACACAGTGTCACATCACTTGAGCAGCTGCGACTCGCATATTTGACCGTTAATTATACACATCCATGTCCTTTTTCTTTATTTATCTCTGTGTTCCAAGGTTTCTTTATATATGTAGTGAATCAGTTAAATCCTAAACTCTGAGATTTCTGAAGCTAGAAGTATTTTGGTTCTATTACAGCTGAGACAAATTTGCATGGGAAGGGAAGGGCTGGAAGCAGGAGAGGGTAAGTTATTAGATTTCAGCGAAAGCTGATTTGTTTTCCCTTCCTTACTCTGGTAGGGTTGGCATGAGAACAAACTGGCTTCTTGGGTCGTGAGTAGTGTGAGTGTTTTGCAAAGGTGAAGCGGTGTTCCCACCCGAGACAAATAACTGAAAGGAAGAAGGGAAGCGAATGGATGCGAATACTGCAGCCAAGCTAGTGTCACTGTCAAAACACAGCAGTTTCTGACCTCCTCTTTTGTCTTCTGGAAACTGTGCCAGCTGCAGCAGTGGAAAATGGTGTGCACAGAGCTGACAGCACAGGCCACACGTTTTGTGTGGATTTGGTCTGAAAAAGTCAAAACAAGCAAGTGACATGCTTCTTTAGAAGAAGTTTATACAGACTTTTAATCTTATTCTGTTTTTTTGTGGGTATGCAAAAGGAATTCAAACAGATTATTTCACAGTAGGTTTTTTTCTTAAACTGTCAGAACTCAGAATAATAAAATATCATTTCTACAGTCTCCCTCAGTAGATTTCAAAGTACTTGAAATCAAAATAATTCTTTATGTTAGAGAGAGTGAAGCTTCCAAACTTCAGAAGAGCTGCAGAAATGAATGGATGTGTCCTGTACTGCAGAGCTCTAGGCACTGTTTTGCACAGGAGAAAAAATTGGTCAGACTTCATCTCTGGGCACTGCTTCATTGCATCGGAAGGCTGAAATGGGAGCCGCATATGTATGTTTGATCTATAGTGGTAATTATGGTTAGTAGCCTGTGCCACAGCCAGCGTAGCTATTTGCATCCCGGTAGTTTTGGATTCTTCTGTCTTCATTCCTCATTTGTTGTTCATTGCTTCCCAGGGAGCAGATACAACCGAATGCACACTTCATGGTTTGCAGTACTCTTATTTCTGCCTGTGCCTGTAACTGAAGAGTACTCGTGTGATCTTTGCAGAGAGATTTGCTCATCCGTTATTATATCTTTACAATAGCATCCTCTTTTACTGCTCTTCCATGATGTGCTAGATATCCCTGCTAGTTTAGCAGTGCTGCTGAGGCAACAAGGAATATGTGCACCTTTTCATCAAACAATTTAGCATATTGGTCTGCCTCATATAAGAGATCAACTTACAGCTTTCTACAATAAGGTTTTAATGACCGTGGCCAGTTTAGTCGTAGCCTTTTGACTACGTTGAAGGATGACCATTTGTTGTGGATCGTTTCTTTGGCCATGCATTAAGGGTCAGGGGATATGACTTGATTCCTCTTCCTAGTAAATACCACAGCACTGCCTGTCATGCAAAACTACACTGTGTGAACATCACGTTTGCTAGAACTTGTCATGTATCTGTCCACAATTAGTTTGCAGTGGGAAGGGCCATTTCTGATTTGTTTAAGAAACAAATTGCCTCTGTTGGGGGCAAAAAGGCCTGTCTTTGACTCCAGGGTCTGGTATTACCCTTGATCATCTAAGATAGAATAGACAAGTCTATCTTGTCTATTCTAGAAAGGCTCTGTGGTTATCAGTTATTGGTGCTGTGTTTTTCAGGACTTTTCCCTGAGACTTCTGTCTTGTTTGCTGACAAGTAGCATCTCAAGTAGTTCAAGTGTTTTTGAAAGGCACATAAGGATTTTGGTCTAGCATCATGCCGTCATGGACACAAGCACAAGAGAAAACTCGTCTTAACTGAATCATTCTGCTTTCTGCCCATGAACACTGACATTTCATTGGCATCACATTAAACATCTCTTAAGCCTGTGCAACTGCCATCTTCCTGGTCAGACCATGTACGAGCAACATTTTTGGTAGGTAGCACTTGGCAGTTTTTGACAGGTTCTTTAACAACTTGTCATCTTGCAGTTGCATCTGAGCACCTTCCACTAGGGGTTGCTTCAATCATCACACATGTCTGAAAGGCTGGGGAGAAATGTTAGATCCTTGACAAACTCTAATGATCTCTAAGCTAGTACCTAATCAGATATGGGTATCTCCCCTTGCAGCTTTTATCTTTTGAGAGGCTTTGTACAGAACTGCTTTGTACATTCGATTGCAATTCTACCTTTTCCCTATTTAGTTTTAGATTAGTTCTCCAAACTCTTCTGTTGGAAAAGTAGTGTTATGATCATGACCTTCTGTGGCTTCTGCTTCTTTTTCTACCATGTTTTTTTACAAGAATGTCATAAACTATGATGCTGCTCTATATGAAACTTATTAACATATCTCTCTGGCCATTTTGGAAGTCTTCGGCCATCCGTTTGATCTCTAAAACAGCACTCTCAGCCATCTGGATCTACTAAGTGATGTCCAGCTCTGAGGATCTACCTGTATTCTTTCTACAGTAACTCTCTTCAGCACAAAGTGCTGCCAAGTTAGAGAATATTCCTTTGATAGCGGCATTTCAGCAAAGAGCTCTTTTTAGAGCATGAACTTGCTTAATCTATGTGAAGGTGAAGCTGTCTGACTCCTCAATATCCAACATGAGCTATTGGTCTTGAGGAGAAAATTCTATCTTTTTCCTCAGCTTCATTGATTCCATTATTCTTTTTTTTTTTTTTGCATTTTTTAAGTGGATTTTGCTTTTATTGGCTGAACCGTTTTGTCCCCATGACACACATTTGGAAACTATCTTCTTTACACAAAAACATCAAGATAATCTTCTAGCAATTCTGTTGCAAGGATGTCTCTTCTTTGTCTGTTGTGGGCACCTGTTTTGGTTTCACATGTGCATCTGTTGTGCAACTCATTTGTGCCAGATTGAGTGTCACTGTGTTAAAGAATTTGCTTGTATCAGCTGTTGTTATTAACTTCCATCACTAACTTTGACTATGTGAAATCTCAGCCTTTTCCAGGTAGTCTGCTTATAATTTAAAATGCTGTAGAAATATTACGAGCATGTGGTCGCATCATTTCCATTTGGTTTTACTTGGATACATTGCATTTTCTTCTTTCATATGATGCTGGGAAAGTGTAGCTTGTTACAGCCTCATTTGGGCTTTCAGTGCCCTGCTTAGTTCCACGCGACTGCGTTGTTTCTTCTGGTGTGTCCCTTCCATTCAGCACCAGGTCTGAGTGAAGAGACAAAGAACTTTGCCCTCTCTACCATTTTCAGCTAGGATTTTGACCACTCTTTGTACATGCCCCATGTAGTTAGGGTTAGGGTTTCTCTGTCTAAGCAGCTATGGCCTTTGCTTCAAAGCTGTGGGGTGGGGAAGTCCTTCAGCCTTGGCCCTCACATGATACAAGTGCTTGGCAGTCAAGGACTGCTCTGCAGTTAAGTAAGTGTATTCTACTTGCTGTAGAAAACAATTATTTTAACTGTTCAACACATCCAGGTGTTGAAAAGTTTTCAGATGAACATAAATCCTAGGACAAAAGGAGCTGTTTCATTTGTGTGATCCAAATTCACATTTTACGTTTGCAAATTTTAAGATTTTTTTGTGTGTGTTTTTAATACTTAGGAAGTATTAGCTTCAGTTTATTACTGATTTTAAAAAAAGACCAGTTTCAGGTTCTTATTTATGGGCATGAGAAATGCCCATATGAGAAATTTTTATGTCAGCTCGACAGTAATATTTGAATGATTAGACATGACTAGATTTGGAAGTTTGTTATTATGAGGCCTTTACTATGTTTCTTCAGTGCCTTCTCTTTATCCCATGCTCCTGGATCTGAACAATAACAGCTAATCAATCCACAGGCGGCCTTTAGGGAAATATAGTTCTACCTCCTTGTATTTCATTTGGAATTACTACAGCAGGCAAATTAAAGAGCTTCCCAAACGCATGCTGCTGTCAGTGAAATAACCCCCCTTGACAAGGCTTGAAATTTCTTTTTTTTTTCCTTTTTTTCTGAGCAAGTTTTCTGCTTAGAATAAACGTATATTCTTTTTCTTTTTTACAACGTGCAGTCTTACAGCAAACAAGAAGTGCAAGAAAGCAGTACTTGAGTCAGAATGAAGAATAAAAAGGATTCCATAGAACAGAGGAGTCTGAGGACTGTAATGAATGTTTTCTGGACAGCAGTCTTTAATCTTTTTTTTTTTTTCCCCTCTTATTTGACTAATTGGTCATTTGGACACAAGTACTTGAGATGTAGAAAACAATGAGAGATACATCTGTCTAGCAGGAGAAAACAGCTTCCCAAGGAGCACTCCTGCTGTAAACAATACTACAGCTTGATGTTTGTTTTGTTTTTTAATATATCTAGCAAAGTGGGGAAGCAGGAAGAGGGATGGAAGGAGGGAAGTGATGTTAGAGTAATCAGGCTCCTTGAGCCACATGCTAAAGCCATATGCTACAACTCTCCATATGGCTGCAATCCCAGGACCTGCACCATGGTCCCTAAAAATGTGCAAAAGAAGGAGCTCTAGGTGTATTTCACAGGCAAGAGACAGAAATAGCTCAGGAGCATACTCTGTGGTATGGGGAGAGTCACACTGCCCAAATCTCTCTTTGTTTTCTTTTTTTTTTTTCCTTCCTGTCAGTTATTTTTATCTATATGTATTATTTTTGTCTAAGTGTTAGTAATTAGTTTCCATCTCAGAACAGATGTTTTCCCCACGCATTTTTTTTTCTAGACATCTAATGACTCCAGAAAAAAATTGTTTTGAAAGATTCCAGCACTACTAATATATCCCTAGCTTTGCCAGGTGAACCCTCTTTCCTAAACATGCAGCTCTGCAACGTTTTACTGTATATAGCGATGGATATTTCAGATGCCTGGAACCAGGCACAGGGAACCAACATCAGATTCTACTCATCTTTGCTGCAGTTCTTTAGCAAATGAGGCAAATCTGGACAAGCCAGAATCTGGAATTCAGAGGACAAAATTAAAATCTGTTACTATGCAGTGTAGAAATGTAAGTGCTTGCAATTCAGTGTGCTGAGTACTGTGCACATGAACTGAAATAATTTATGAAAATTAGAACATTTATTTTGGAGCCTGTATAAAATCTTAGAAACAAATTTTAGAAGATATTTTCTATGCTTGACAAGCAAGTTTAGAAATAGAAAGAATCTTCATCTCCTAGCCCAATCTTTTGCTATGGAAGGCTTCATCAATATAGGGTATTTACCAGTGCTTAGACCATTTTAATAGACTTGAGCATTCCTAGCCATAATGCTCTCTCCTATATGTCACTAGCAGGAAATTTTCCCAAATAGCCTGTCATATTTTTCAGCTGATTCCAATTTCTTAACCTTGCCGTCCCCTTTGTCCAATGGGAAATTAATCTACACATTTGGGATCTAGTTGGGAATTCACTCTTATTAGTAGAAGAGCTTCAGTTGAATCCAGAGAATTTTAGTCTTGATATTTATATGCTTCAAATGCTTGTTGACAATGATCATTTTAACTGGCTTGTCCATTCTGCCCCTAAAAGCCCAGAGGATCCCTTTGCTGGTATTTTCCTAACTTTTGCCTACAGTTCATTTATGTGCCACTCTGCCTCTCTTCTGCATTTTAACAGGTCTAGCTGGACAGGACCAAACGCTTTCTTATTCCTTGGTTTTCCCAGCCGCTGTGCGTGAGCAGAAGCCACATACCATTAACTTTGACCCTGAGAGTGTTCCCAGCAGTTTGAACAAGCCAGTTGTTCATGAGTTTTGCATTATGCAAAACACCCACGATCATATCAGCTTCACGTGGCAAAGAGTGACGCATGTCTTGACACCCTCTCTGTTTCCAGCAGCAGGAATCTCCCTCAGGGACACCTTGTGCAGCGCCGAATCCAACACAAATAGAGGTGCTTCTGTGTCGGTCCGTGGGTGCCGCTGAGGTGGGAGCAGTCAAGCACAGGAGTCACAAGGTTGCTCTTGTGCATCTTGCTGAATGCTTTGGAGTCACACTGATTTTACACCACAGGAACAAAAATGCATCCCATGTTCCCATTAGCACCTGCACCCCACCTGTGGTGGTAAATCACCTGTAAGCCAAGGCTGTTTGGTTCCATCTGATTCTGAAATACCTCCCTGTTAAGTACAACCATAAAACTTTCAGCTGTCAAGTAAACATTTAAAAAGTCAAACCACGAACACATACACACAAAAGTCTTTTTATTATACAGGTCTTATTTTAACATATATTTGCAGCAAAACGGTTTGTTTTCCTCCCCCACTCCCCTTCATATTCAATTGTTCAAAGATTACCAAGGCATCAGGCGATAACAGCTTTATTACTTTTTCCCATCCTCTGCAGCGTGAGCTTTACGACTGCAGTTTTGATGCTAACAGCTATCTAGAAATGCCAAGGAATATCAGTTCCTTTTATTGACTAAAGAGAATCATGGATCGGCTCCCCAATTACATTTTTAGAAGGACAATTATTAAAGTAGAAGCAAAGGAAGGTTACTGAAAGACTTACAGACCTTCACGTGAGAGGGTATTGCAGGGAAATAGCATGAAATGGCTTTTCAGGTCTATGATCCAATCTTCCAAGCTCACCGTGAATATCTCATTTGGGAGCATCAAATACTGAGCAGTAGAAACACAAGGTTTCACTGGTAGAGAACTGTAAATAGGAGGAAACACCCAAAACTCTGCATATGAGGCTAGGAAAAATATGAGGATGAGAATCAACATCACTGCAGAAGCTATTTGGTAGGTTGGACCAAGTGTGATCCAATGATCTAATGCCAAGTTGCAGTCTAGAACAAGGGTGTAGGACTTTTAGTTGGACACACCAGCTATTTCTCTATCTCCAGGCTTGTAACATCCACCAAAATAGTGTTGACCAGAGCTGTTTGCCACTGTGCAGGTTGATCACTTTTCCCAAGCAATCTCTTTCTATTAGCTCTTTCTTGGCTGAAAGGCTGAAAGAGCCTTTTCTTACTGTTCTTTCCCCTTCTGCCATCACTGGTGTGACTCCAGGGGACCAATTCAATGGAGAGGAGAATGAAATGGGTGGAAAACGCCTTCTCCTGTCAGTGTATCAGTATGGTGAGGGAGAGGAGAAAGACTCTGCCATTGACTGAAGCTGGGGTCTTGAAGGCCGTATTTTGTATGAAATGAAATATCACTTTTGTTGGTCAGAAAAATACTGCTAAATTAAGCAAAAGCAAAAAGTAAAAGAGTTTCTTCAGGTTTCTGGTTTATTCTAGGAAAACAAAACTGTTATGGGATTTGGTGCTTTCCAACATTTTTTTTGTTTTCATTTTTGTTGAAATGTTTGCGAAAGAATGGCTGTGCTTATTTAAACATTGAAAGAACTGGAAAACATACTACTGCTTGAACTTTACATCTGTGACTTTAGGAGAATAGGCTACACTGGCTACCTGAGGGAGAACAGAGCCAAGGGGCCACTATCTAATCTTCCCTCAGCTGAGAAGGAGTTCACTGTTGTGAAGACTCCTTCATCTTTGTGAAGACTTCTAAGTTCCCATGAAGTTAAGACCCATATTTCCAAGCATAGAAGTCCTCTGGAAGTCTTCCTGCCTGGAAGTCTCCTGTAAGTGTGGGGAAAGATTTGTGTGACGGCACAAATTCCTGACATGAGCATGGCACCAAGATGGGAGGCAGTGTACCCTTGGAAAGTGCACAGGTGACACAGAGCTCAAAGTGCTTGGAGTAGCTGTGGGTTAGCACCCTGGAGGGACTGACCCATAGCAGTAGTGCAGCCTGGAGCAGGGGCCTGGTGGACACCCCGTTGTGATGAAGACAGAAGAGTGTCGGGATCTCACACAGCACGTGAGGCTCTTGCATAGGCTGGACACAGGTGGGCCGGGAATCATAGAATAACAGAATGGTTGAGATGGGAAGGGACCCCTAGAGATCATCTAGTCCAACTCCCCTGCTTAAGCAGGGACATCTAGAGCATGTGACACCGGGTGGCATCCGGGGGGGTTGGAAGACATCCAGAGAAGGAACAGCTCCGTATATGGTTCCAGTCACTGCCTTGTGTGAGGATGAAGGTCAACTTGTCCCCCGTGGCATCAGTGTTTGGCCAGCACTTGTGAGGCTCTGCCAGCAGGACTGTGTTGAGCTCCCCTGCTCTACAGGACTGGCAGGGAGGCTCCAGAGGGGCTTCACTGGAGGGCTCCCAAGATGGGGAATAGGTTGGAGCCCAAGACCCACACAGGGAGGTTGAGCAGAAGCAGGATCTTTCTCCCTAGCAAGCAGCATAGCTCAGTGGAAGGGTCCCAAGGAGGATACTCATCAGCTCAAGGATCTCTACATGAGGCAGAGCCAGGCCAGATCACATGCAGTGGGGAAACAAAAGCGCCTGGGGAGGCCGAGGATCTTCAGGCTGGACCCTGTCTCACTGCTGGGCTCCAACATCTGCCCACAGGAGCCAGGGCTGAGCATGGGGCCTTGGTCCTCCAAGGTTCCCTCCACCTCCAGATGTGGTCTCGGCCAGGAGGCTCTCAACACCCACTGCCCTTTGCAAGGCCCTTTCAAGAGCTTATTGTGTATTGCTCCAGGGTCGTCACCTGATAGTTTGCAGCTCATTGTATTATTTTTAGTGCATAGTAAGTTTTATTACTATTAGTGTATAGCTAGTTATTGTGCCGTAGTGTATGCTTGCTCAGGTAGCTCGCAGCTAGGCCTTGAATCCTGGAAGTTGGGGTGCACAGCATGAATATGTATATATACATATATCCTCAAGGCTTGCATATATGCAAGCACAGCTGTTCCCTGGAGTAAGAGCTAACAGGATTAAAAGAAAATGGATTTGAATTTATAGAATAAATAAGGCTGCAAATACTGAGTGATTTGGGGGGAAATCAGGATGACTGAACAGTGCTGTGAAATTGTTTGTCTGAATCACAAGACAAACAGAGACAGAAAAGAGAGTCAGAGCATAGGCACTATGAAAACTTCCTGCTCCTTAAAAAGAGCTGCTCAGATGTTTGTAAACACAAGAAAAGGATTCGCTGAGGATTATGTTACTACAAGTGTTTTTTTTTTAATTTTGCCATCGAAAGCAATATTTTGTCATTGTATGCTTAATGGGAGAGATTTAAACTTTTCCCATCAGAGCTCATATAAATTTTGTTTCTTCTTGGTAGTATGTGTTTCCAGTCCATATAGCATAAAAGTGCACTTACTTTCACTTGTGAGCCCTGCTCTGAAATAAGTGATGCCCTGAAACAAGTGATGCCAGTCTGTGTTGGAGTTGAGTCTCTTCATAATTTCTTTCTGGACACATTGAACTCTGTGAACTACCCTGTGTATATACATATACACCAGACATAAGCAGGGCTTCATGAGTGGGAAGATTTCCCAAACACTGCCATGCCAGGCTATTACACTGCAGAATATTCAGAATGAGGGAAATCTGGGAAAAGGACATGACAAATGAGTTTCTTTGGCTGCACCAACATAGCGTCACCTTTGGTGAGAACTTTGGATGGTGAATAATGTGGCCCGGGAGGAAGGCAGGGAGGGAGGCAGAAGATTCAAAAGCGCAGTTATAAATGACAAAAAAGCGCAAGAGAGAGATGTGGCTTCACACCGGGACTGGACATCCCGGGGAGGAAGAGGCCTCCCCCTGGGTCTTGGTTCCTTGGGTGGCTGCCAGCGGGGAGACACCGCGTTTCTCCACCAGGCCCTGCCAGGAAGGAGCCCCGGTGTGCGGCCTCCGTGGGCCTGAGGAAAGGAGAGTGGAGCCCCTGGGGCTTTGAGCGGGCTGGCGAGCGCCCAGCAAAGCGCCGCACTCTCTTGAAGCAGCCCTCAGCACCGCGTGAGGCTGAATAGCGAGCGGCTGCAGCCTCCTCCGCCAGCGCCCCGGCCTGGTGCGAGGAGCAGCACGTTCGTTCGCGCAGCGGCGACGGCCTCGCACGGTGGCAGTCCCCAGCCTGCGGTAGCCAGCTTCAAGGGCGGCAGGGTGCTTGTTGAGGCACTACAACTGGCCCGTGCACGGTCTGGCTCTAGAGACGCTGGAAAAGCCAAAGGGGAATCGCCTGCTGAGCAGCTGGGCCGAATCAAGGCACGGCTCAAGGTGGAGGTGGCGGCCTGGGACCCATTCAGGGGCTGGTGCCTCTCCGGCCTCGCACTGCTGGCTGCTCATGTCTTCTCCAGGATCTGTGTGCACAAAGATCGGAGTCGATGGGAAAGTGAAGGAGTTTCAGCCATAACGGCTATCTTGGCATTGGCAGCTGCTCTCGTTTCTTCAGCACTACTGCCAGGGGATGTACTGTTGGTATCGCATATGAAAAGCCCTAATGGTACATTTAAGGACTGGGCTAACCCTAATGCTTCAAGACAGACTGAAGACACTATACTCTCTGGATATTACGCTTTGTACTCCATCATATTGTTCTGTGTGTTTCTGTGGATCTGTCTGACCATCTGCCAGTTTGAGAGCCTGGAGACCCTGCTCCTCGATATCCCACACCAGCTGAGGGCAAGGCCTGATATGGGCATGACGCTGATGTTTTAGAGCAGATGGATGCCCCTTGGATCTCTTAGGACAGTCTGGAGCGTCATGGTTACAAGTGCTTTTACCTGGGGGTGGCTCTCCAGTGTGTCATGCTGTCTTTGGTTTCCCCCAGAGCAGGATGCTTGGCTCACAGTATGTCAATGTGCACCATGGAAAAATCAAACCTGGGCAGCGTGTTGACATACCTCAGGGACAGCAAAAGAGCTTATTCTTGGGCTGCTAGAAGAAAATAACACAGGCACTTGGCACAGATGAAGAAACTCATCTCAGTTGCACTAGGTTCTTGGAGGAGGCGATCACTTTAAGTTAGTTTTGATTTAAAGCCTGTTGGCTGTGCGTAGAATGAAGCAGCTTACACCTCTATTGCCAGAGAAAATCTTGGGGGCTTTTTTGTGCTGTTCTGACAGCGAACACTTCCTTTCGCTAGCTCTCAGATAGGCTTCCATTTGCTTCACTAGGACAGCCTGTGTCCAGGGAGGCCTATTTTTTCTGCCCTGTGAAGCTATCTAGTAGTGCTGGGAAGGGATTTGAGATTGTCTAAAACTTCCTGCCAGAAAGCTGGGAACGTTCTCCCTGCTGGCCGTATCAGTTCAGTTTTGCATCCTGGAGACAGCTGCAAACACCGATGCTCGCAGCATGAATACAGCTGGCATGAGCCTAAACCATACAGGTGGTGAGATGAAACACCACCACAGGTTTAGGCTACCACAGGGTACACCTCTGTGAAACTGTAAGGGCCAGAGTTGGTGCTTTTGTCTTCAACACTCGAACAAACTTGTTTTTCTCATGTTCACTGTGTAATAGGTTGTGCAGATGAGTTAGCCCAAAGCAGTAAGAGTTAAGACAGGCTTATGTTTTATTCAGTACTTCTTCCAGAAACCAAAGGAGAATCCACACAGAGGCACGGACTGATGGAAAAGCTTCTCTTAGGTCTGAGTGGGTTAGTGCTCTTCCCAGGCTGGGGAGGAGAATCCCATCTGCTGCCTATCTGGGACCTCAGTTATCCCCGGCCCATCTAACCTGTCGTACAAAATGGCAAAAAAAAACCCCACCCAGATGACGTACTGGGAGCCAAACTGTTTCACACCTTTCTGTTCCTCTTTCCATTCTTTTCAGGTTGCTATGGAACAAGAACAGGATAAGCAAGATTGGCCATATTTAAAACCATATTCATGCACCCAGATCTTTGTTTGAGAGTAGGGAAAATACAGGGAAAAAATGACATTCCTGTAGATCTTCTGTAGTCTGTAACGACTTGCTTCCTAAGTCTTTGTTTTAGTATTTCCATCTCTAGACAGAAACCACTTCTGAACCCATTAATAGATTATGTCTTTCCCTAGAAAACGTTTTTATTCCCGTTACACTGCCTGGCCAGTCCTGTACATTCCATGAGGGATTTGTTGATTTCATTTAGTAAACGGTTTGAGCTCCATGACCTGATCTTTCTGACAGCCTGTCTCAAATGTGTGTTATGTTCCTAGGATTAAAGCTCTGTCTCCTCTTCCCTGGCTTTCTCATTCATTTGCACTGTCCCAGCTTCTGAAACACTTCAGTCTGGCCCAGTGACCTTCTTTCTTCAATATCCCCGTTTCGTATGACAGGATGACTGCAACTGTTTGGATCAAATGTAGACTGTCCAAAACCTGGGGAAAACCTCAGCATAGCCAGTAAGAATTCCTCTAGCTCTGCCCATGTCTTTCCTGTAGGCAAAGCAGAGTCTCAGTATTTGAATGATGTTTAAACTGCTTTCTGAAATTTTGCTTTAAAAGCAGCACATGTAATTCAACAAAACTTTGAATTACAACTCCAGTGAGTCAAAAAAAAAGGGGAGAGAGGGCAATATTTTGTGGAAGAAACAGAACACTTTTGTTTATTAGCTTTACAGCTCCCTTTGGCTGCAATTACCTTGCATTCCAAAGCATTTTGTGTAATTTCATATAAGTGGCAATGATCCTCACGGAGAGGCATCCCGCTTCTCCGTCCACTCCCATAAAACTTCCCCTGTCCAAACAGTTGCCCTTTCAAGAGCAGTATTAGTGCCAGGCAAGCTCAGCCCGCAGCTCCTTGGCGGAGCGGCCCCCACGTGCTCACCCTCCTGATGCTTCTCGTTGCTTTGCAAAGCTCAGGGGGTCAGCACTGGAACACTCCCTGCCCAGGGACCCCTAATAATCTAGGGATTAACATGTAAATCAGTATTTTTTTATAAATTTCAAACAATTCTGCAGTCAGGGGGAGGCAGGACTGTCACTGCTGGCCATAACGCTCACACACGTCCATAGTCCCGTGTCAAATAAGATTAGTCAGCTGGGCTGCAAGAAGAGGCAAGGGGTCCTCTGCACCCAGCTGCTTGTAGGACAAGGGCCCTAAAGCCCCCAGTTTCACCTGTGCTGAAAAACAGCAGGATTATGACAGATACGGAGGGGTAGTGTGATGTGAAGGAAGGTCACTGAATACTTGTTTAGTGACAGAATTTGGGTTGGGGAGAATGCAGCGTGATTGTGGCCACAGTGGTTTAGCTCACATCTATCCTCCTTATAAATGTTCCAAGAAACCTTTGTGGAGAGCAAAGAAAAGGAACTTTATTACTGAAACTTTGGGTCTCCTGAAGCACTGTGTAGCTCCTATTCAGAAGGAATATGATGTGATATTGCTGCAGATAGAAAATTTCAGTTTATTCAATCACAAGTGCCTCTACCTGCTGCTGCTGCTGCAAATTCCCATGCTTCAAAGGTTAAGGACAGAGGCAAAAAGTGTCTTTTTCCCCTGCTCTGCTACAGAAGCTCCTCAACAGCTGTTCAGTTTTTCTCAATTTTTACAACACTTTCAAATTACTTTTGCATTGGACATTCAGGTGCGAATTTCCTTTTTCATTTGAGATCTGTGACAGTCATTTGAAAGCCTGCAGCAGGAGGCAGCAGGGCATTTAAAGGGATAAGGTGAGACACAGGCTGCAAGGTCTCCCCCAAGGCAAGGAGGAAGAAAGGGGGAGAGGGGCAGGGGTCCCTGCGCAGCCCTCGCTGCTGGCAGCAGGAAGGGAAGCCACAAGGCAGCCCCTGCTCCTGCTCCTGCTGTTCCAGGCAGCTCCCTTATTGCCTGAATCCCTTGAGAGACAGCGGGGATTCATGTCGGGAATGGCTTAATACTTCCAGAATCGAAACCAGAAGGAAGCACCACGCTTCAAAAAGAAGAAAATCCAATTTCAGGAGCATGCCCTAATACACCAGAAAGGAGTAACAAGGAGCACAAAGGTATTTTAGACTCTATTCTCACTTTAAGCGTCGTTTCCCATTTTACCAGCTCTTAAAAAATTTAGGTCGTATATCCAGTACCCAAACCTGCCACAGCTCCATTAACTGCAAGGCAGCAACTCTCTTGATTTATGCTGCTCGAGGCTCTATGCCTTTCATGCCAGCGTCCTACATCAGAGGCTCTTTGAGCATCTCCTGATGCAAGAGGCAGAAACACGTTTTTGGGATACCCGGCTTAACTCTGCATCTCTGAAAATGTAACTCATACTGCTTTCATGTTCCCTGATACCAGTTCATTAAAAAATTGTAACTCGCTTCACGGTACCCCTTCGCTGCTTGTCACCTCGCAGTACTGCAGTGTGCATTGATTATATTTGAGAGGGAGGATTTCTCCTCTTTTATTATGCCTGCATTTCACACCCTGTAAGCCGTGATCTGAAACATGCTCATTGGAAGTGACAGCGGGGTCTGTAAGAAGCTGAGCATGATGAAGACGTTATCTACCTTGCTCTGCCGCCTTCTTGGGGGAGTCTTCAGGCTAGACTGTCCCTTGCAAGACCTAGTCATCTGCAAAGGGATTATTACAGAAAGGTTTCCCTGGAAACACTCATAACAGAATCAGGAGAAACAGAATCAGGAGGAAAACCTCAAAAAAAAAAAAAAAAGGATAATAATTTTTAAAACAGCTAATTTAAAGTCATTATCATTCTACACGTTAGGAAAGGAAGTGATATTGTGTGTGTCTGATACGGTTTGCAAACATTTTCATACAAAGTGTTCTCTTGTCTTCCTAGTATTCATTCTTTCGTATCCTGTTTTTCTTCCCATATATCCTTTTTCATCTCAGCCTGCTGCTGAAGCAAAGGAAAGAAATACAGGGGGAAAAAATAGAGGGGCAGAAAACAGCTGTTTAAAGAAAGGGAGTTGCGCTGAATGCTACGGATTTTCTGCGGAGACAATGTTCCCGCAGAACGTTGCCCATTCCTTTACGTTCCCGCTTGGAAGCGCAAGTGCCGCAGCCCCCGAGCAGGCACCAGGAAGGAGGTTTTGCTGTGGAAGCAGCTCCGATGCCGGCTGTTGTCCTTGAGGAATTAGGTGCTATTTCTCTGCCTTCTTTTGGCCTGCTGTTGGAGGGGTAGGATTTCTTGGTGGAAACGTGGAAGGTGTTTGATGCTTGCAGGTGTGTGGGATAGCTTCTTGGCCTTAGCGTGTTCAGTTAAACTTTTTCTGATCTCTGAGCGAGGACTTGAGCTGGTGATTTATTAGCAACGCCTTTAATTTTACACCTGCCACTGTTGCTGCTAGTCAGGCCTTGGCAGAAGGGTTAGATGCCTGAGCTGAGAAAGCTGGCTCTGCAACTAGGCTTTCCCTCAGGGGAAGTATTTCAGTAGGGACTAAGGCAGAGTTGGGGATAATTCATTTAGAAAAGAAGGTTCAAATGCATTACAGGGAGTTAGGTGTAGGGGCTTCAGGGAATTCTAGTGGCAATTATCGAGTACTATCTTGATAGTCTCCTGTGCTCCCCCCTGCAACTAGTTCTGTTTTTCTATATAAAAAGACTCCGGAGAATCGATCGGTGTGATACTCGGGGTGGGAGATGATGCAGAGCTGGCACGTGACAGTGAGGCTCGACTGCAAGCGACGGTTTCCATAAAGGTTAATTCTGAGTTGCTTGAGACTGCCGAGGAGCCTGCAGTTTCTATCACATTAGGGGAAAAAAGGAGAAGGGAGAAATAGCTGAGTCATGGATTTGTCAGGTGTTTTCACTATTACAGCTTGATCCTGCTCCCTTCCCACACCTATTTCTGCTTCCAGGCAGCTCTCTGCTCAGTACTGCTGACTAACTCTTATGCAGTGACTCAGAAGAGCTCATCCTGGTTCAATATTGCACTGTGTAATTATAGAGTACTCAAGTTGTTATTAATGTTGGTGCGCTGCAAAGATACTGTCTTCATTCTCCATATGGTCTGTCAGAACAAATGTTATTGCTACAAATGACACTTCTGTAGAAATTCAGGCGAGTGGAGCTGTTTTCTCCTGCCACTGCTGTTCATTTTTACCTTCCAAATAACTGTTTACACTTTAAAAGATGAAGGGAATCCATCTGTGTTTTCTAAGTAACGGGACCACGTGCCTGGCAGAGGTCAGCCGCAGACATGGTGGGAAACCACGAGAGACGAGAAAAGTGGCTAAAACAGCAGCCACCAAACTGTCCTCCCGATGACAGCCATCAAATCTGACATTTAGCCAAGTGCCTGTTGGAGACGGTTTTGGAAGGAAGAGCCAGCGACTGTCTGACAGCCTCAGAAAGCAGCACGCTGCACCCAGCCAAATGCTGGGAATGTCTGCTCCTCGCAGCGCACGCGAAGCAGGGCAGTGCTCAAGGAGGTAAGCGCCAATGCCCGTGCAGAAATGAGCAAAAAGAGGGAGGCAGAGCCGCTCTTTTGGTGACGCTTGGGCTCTGTCGTGGGCCTCTACGTTTGGCACCAGCACAGTCTGGACTTTTGTCTTCTCCTCGAGGCTTGTTTGCTTTCACCTAGGCCTGTTCTTCTCCATGCTTTCCCCACTGAGTGAAGCTGGGCACCTTGCCTGGCACTTAAAAGCTCTTCGTGATTGCAGTGCTGCAATTCACTCAGCTCTGACTTAGGACGCTTCCTGAGCCTATGCCTCAACTTCATCCATTCTCCCTCTCCATCTTTGTCCTTTGCTCGCAAATAGAGGTGAATTAAAGGGTTTTTAGGTCACTACCCCTTCACACAAAGCACGAAGTGACGTTCACAACTTCAGCACAGGGTTGCATCCTGCCAGCCAACATTGAACCCTTCACCCACAACCTAATGATCTTCTGAGAATGCCCAGAAGATAGAAATCCCTTCAGGTAAAAATGAGCATTTGGGGTCTCTCATCCTTTGTCAAAACATGAAGCATCATGTTTATCTTCAGTATAGTCCATATGTCCCTTTCACATTGCCATGGTAGTTCTAGCAGTGTTCACTGCCCCCTTATCTGTGTGGGTACCAATGTGGAAAACTCCCATCCATAATAATAAGTAATAATAAATAAATAAAAATATAAATAAATAAGTAAATAAATAATAAAACTCCCTTGCTAGCAGGTCAAGGGAGGGGATCCTGCCCCTCTCCTCACCTCTGGTGAGGCCGCACCTGGAATATTGGGGGCAGTTCTGGGCTCCCAAGGATAAGAGGGATGTGGAGCTCCTGGAGAGGGTCCAGGAGAGAGCGACAAAGATGATTAAGGGACTGGAGCATCTCTCGTATGAGGAGAGACTGAGTGAGTTGGGCCTGTTCAGCTTGGAGAA
>JAVCKT010124380.1:7304-20113 GCA_032273925.1 Rhynchotus rufescens
CCAAACCTTCCCCCGACTGCTTCCCTGTCACACGTTTGTGCGGCCTCGACCGGCCAAGCCCGTCCAGGCAAGAGCAGCAGGTGCCAAACAAGCTTTGCCTTTGCTTTTACTTCTCAGCTATCAGAAGACCCTACTGTACAGCTATTTCGTACCAGTTCCAGGGCCCTCAAGAGGCCACTACTTAGGAAACAGAATAATGATGTACATTCACCTCAAACAATTCATGTAAATATTTACTGACTCCACAATACAGGGATGAATGCAAATCACCAGGGGGATAATTACCAAGTCATTACCACGATCAGCCTTTACCTATAAGACTAAACACCAACCCTCCTCTGTGCAAATAACATTAAGAAAACCTATTTTCTACAGTAAACTACTGACAGGAAACCTATTTTCTGCAGCAACCTACTGAAAAGAAACCTATTTTCTGCAGTAATCCAACGCAAGGATACAGAAGGGATGAACCGAATCGATTCCATGCCCTTTCCATTCCGGCGCCGCAGGCAGCCTCCGGAGCTTCCCAAACACCCGCTTCCCTATCCCTTGGCCCTGCACGTTCCGGCCCGACCAGCCCCAAGCACTTCCACTGGGGTGGCACCAACGGGGCTTTTGCCACGCAGCTTGGCCAAAAAACCTAAAACTTGACCTAAAAAACCAGGAGCCGCCTCGGCCAGCTGTGACTGAAAAGCCTTCAGAGGGCACCTCCGGCTCTCAGCGCGATGGGAAACACAGCGAGGGCAGCACGGACGAGCGGCTCCCGCACCGGAGCGGCTCCGCGGCAGCGAGGGTCTGCTCAGTCAAATGGCTCCTGAACAGTTATTTAGAAAAACAGAAATCACGCTTTTGGAGAGAAAAACCTCGCTTGGGAAGTATGTTGGCCATATGTTCATTTTCTATATGGAAAAAAAAAAATTAAAAAAACAAACAAAAAAATAACCCCAAACCCACACGCAGTAGGACTGCCAGGAAACTGATTTGAATACAAAACCAGATGAAATCATAAGATTTTTAAAAAAAAAGGAGCAAAAGCCTGCTTAGACACAAGAAATGGCCTTCTATGGGAAAAACCATCCACTTACAGGTTTGAAAGTTACATACACACTTTGAGAAGAAAGGCCCTAATGCAACAAGGAGCGGAGGAGAAACCTCCCCTTTCCCCTCCCAGTTTCCTCTGTAAATGCAGCAGATTTCACACGGCTTCTGTTAAAAAAGGCATTTTTTTGGATAAGTACTTCCATCTGGAAGAGGCAGCCCCTTAGCACTGATCATGCCTTGGTGCAGGCACACGGGCTCAGGTCGTGCTGGTTTTGGAAGCAGGTACCACACGCCTCCCAAGGCGCCCCGGCCACGATGCTCCCTCCAAACCCACGGCAGCCATTCCCTGCGTGGGGTCGCCAGGCTCCTGAGGCACCCGCTGTCCTGCAAGGGCAGGGAGGGAAGGGGCAGCCCCACGGAGAGCGGCTCGGGCCCCACACGGGCTCCACACGGCTCACGCCCAGCTCCACGCAGCGGCTGTCGCACAGGGGGCTGCCCACACAGCCCCACGGGCTCTGCCAGTGCTCGCCTAAACGCCGCACTGGAGAGCACTGGTGTCACCCCTGCCCCGAGGAACCCCTGCTTCCCAAACCTGCCTTCCAGGGAGGAGGGAGAAAGGGGGAAATCTCTTCTCAGTGGTGGCCAGAGACAGGACAAGGGGCAATGGGTGTAAGTTGAAACACAGGCAGCTCCATCTGCACGTGAGGAGGAACTTCTTTCCTTTGAGGGTGACAGAGCCCTGGCACAGGCTGCCCAGGGTGGCTGTGCAGTCTCCTCTCTGGAGGTCTTCCAAACTCGCCTGGATGCCACCCTGTGCTCTAGGTGTCCCTGCTGGAGCAGAGGGGTTGGACTAGATCATCTCTGGGGCCCCTTCCAACCTCAACCATCCTGTGATCCTGCGAATCCAGCCCCTCGGCTCGCGGCCTGCAGCTCTGCTCTGCTGCCGCCTCCCCTCGCTCGTGCCAGGGCCCGGGCACGGCTCCGGGAGCAGCACGGATTTGCTTTCCAGCATCTTACAGAGCCCCCGAGCCAGGCTGCAGCGCGTGTCCAACAGGACATGCACCCACGCGCGCCTGGAAGCCGACGGACGTGCAGGGGCCGCCCGAGCCGCGGGCTGGCGTGCGCTGAGCTCCTCAGAGCACCGGAGCAAGCGGCGTCCACATCGGTCACTCGCTTAGCTCAGGCTGAAGACGGACAGAAAAGGTCACAGATTTATTCCATTGCTAACTTCATTATGGTGGATCTTTTCTAACACTAGCTCCACGAAATCTTTCAAAACTTAGTATTTTAGAGTAATTCAAGGATTATGAAATCGGCTTTCAGGATTTTCTGAATGTCTCAACAACATAAAATTGGGTTCAATTTAAATAAATCAGCAAAAAAATCCTTCAGTCCCATTTTCTCAATGGAAATTAGGAAAAAATACCCATTTTCTATAGGACTGAGCACTAAAATCAGAGCAAGGTCCTGAAATACTTCCAGAGGAAGCTTGAAAAGCTCATTTGGACCCTGGTGGTTATTAATGACGCAGAGATCGAATTGCTTCAAGGTGACTGAGCCTAATCGCGACAGATTTGCTTTAAAAGCCCCACACAATGCCTAGGAAAGCACTTCAGTCTGCGGACAGGCTGTCTCAAACACAAACCCTCGCTCTACACTTGAGCAAAACCTGAAAGCTTTTCCTTTGGGGAGCCTTTCCCCTCAACAAGCCCCCACTGGGACCATTGAAACCCCTGCAGGCTGCTCTGCCCCACTGCTCATGGCAGCTTTTCATGTACCACAGAATCACAGAATCCTTAAGGTTGGAAGGGGCCTCTAAAGATCACCTAGCCCAACCCCTGTGCACACGCAAGGTCACCCAGAGCACAGGGCACAGGGCTGCGTCGAAGCGGGTTTGGAAGATCTCCAGAGAAGGAGACTCCACAGCCTCTCTGGGCAGCCTGTTCCAGGGCTCTGTCACCTTCACTGGTAAGAAATTTTTCCTTAATTTCCTGTGGAACTTTTGGTGCTTCAGTCTGTGGCCGTTTCCTCTAGTTCTGTCAGTGGCCACCACTGAAAAGAGGCCGCCCCCTCCTCCTCACTGCCCGCCTTGAGGTATTTATACACACTGATCAGGTCCCCCCTCAGCCTTCTCTTCTCCAGGCTGAACAGGCCCAGCTCCCTCAGCCTTATGTACCAGCCTGGACAGCATGAAAAAGGGGATCTGACATTTGCAGATGGCTACGTTTCTATTCAAGCTCTGCGTACGAATCCACATATGGAAAAACAGGATGCAGAACCGATCAATGACTTTAAGCCTAAAAAAAATGACCAGATAGCTTATATAAACTTATATATAAACTGCTGTTTTAAGGCAGCATAAGCCCTGAGGAGGCTGGCGCAGTTCCCTGCACCTGAAAAGGTAGAAAGGGGGACCAGAAGTATGTTTTAGTCTTGTATGCAGGGAGGTTAATTTTGGTTTTCCATGAAAGCTACCAGAAGCCATTACACAGTAACGAGGGAGCAGCCCACCCAACTGAAACCACTACAGCAGAGTTTAGAAATCTGGTTATGGAAAACGCCAATTTCTTGTCAAGTTAGCAAGAAGAAGAAATAGAATTTTTACTGCTCCCTTGAGCCCACTAACAAAATGTATGAACATTATTAAGCTGCAGTTATATTCGACATATTTCATTCTGTGAAATGAATCCCCCTGGGATGTTAGATCTACACAATAAGGAAATAAACACTGAGGTGCTGGAGAGACACCACACTCGGCAGGCAGGAGGCTGCCAAAACAAAACACCCTGGCTGTTCTAAAACCACACTTCTTTATTTCCACTCCCCCAAATACAGTTTAAGAACAGAACTATTTAAAGAACAGAACTATTTTTATCTAACTTATATTTATAAGCTGCCTGTTCTTGCAAGGTATTTGACCAAAGCACAATCAAATTACATTAGATCAGGCAGGGTGTATGATGAGCAGTGTGTGGCCAGCCACAAAACGCTCTCATCACAAACCAAAGAAACTGCCTGCTGTTGGCACCTGCAGGAGATCAGGCCCTGGCTGCCGTGGGCTCCATCCCCTCCCAAGGAGCCCTCCCGCCAGAGCCTGATCCTGCTGAGAGTGGGCACTAGGTCTTGAGCTGATGTCTCTTGGCGGGATCTACCCAGCAAGGCCCCCAGCGCTGCCCGAACACGAGCCGCCCGCCTCCAATTCCAGCCCCAGGAGCATCCCGAGGGCTCCCTGCCTGCTAGGGCCCGCAACGGGCATCAGCAGCCCCACAGGGACTTGTGTGTGACACATGTGAGCACTGCCTGGAAAAAATGTCAACATGAACACAGAAATCTTGGGGAACAGGTATGTCCACTGGCATCTCTGCTCCCCAACAACTGAAGGGTCGGGAGACCCTCAATCCTCTCCTCGCCCTGTTTCAGTGGAAATAACCAACAACTCCCTATTTATGAGGCTCAAAAAATTGTGAAATGCAAGAGTCTGGAAGGGATTTAGGTCAATCTGCACATGCTTCAGACCCCAGGAAGTATTCAGGGGGCTACATCCATGCCACTGCCAGCAGAGGCTTAACCTGTTGCAGAATTACTGTGACTCCGGCTTCTGGATCCCCAGCCTCCTCAGGAAGCCTGGCAGAACTCCTTGATGGCAAGGATGGCAACACCCAATCTGTCTCTCTTCTTCAATCGGTATCTCTTCTTCAATCTGTATCTCTTCTTCTGTATTTTATCCATTAGTTTTTTCTCCAAGATGTCCTCAGAAGTGAGATTGCTCCTTTTCCCTGGGTCTACGTTTCTCTTGAGTGATGGCACCCAGAGTTAACACTTGCACCCCACATACAGCCCCCTGGCAAAAGCAGAAAGGAAGAGTCACCTTGCACCAGGGCAGACAGCAATTTTTTTCCTACATCTCTGCAATTCCTGCCTTTTGTGCCCACACACATAAATTCCCTCCCTGTCCTGTATGATCATGAAGTCAGGTGACTGATGCTAAACTACCAAACTGCTGCTTGCAGATAATCTGCAGTAATTTTCATTAAAACAACTAAAAATTCCAAAATAGCACTGAACTCTGATTCATCTATTGGTATTTTACATCCCTAAATATTTCACTTCCCTTTGCAGGAATTGATAAATGGTAAAAATAAAAAGGAAAGCTAACATAGCTGTAAGCACATTTCCTTGCTAACAGACCTGCCCACAATGCTTCACCTAGGCCTCAGCTTGGCCTGAGCCCAAACTGTTTCTGCCTCAAAAGAAGAAGAAGAAGAAAAAAAGTAACCCAAGGAAGGGGATACTGTCCCAGGAAGGGGATAAACTGGACTATTAAGAAGTGAAAATGCAAGGCAGACTATTAAGAAGTGAAAATGCAAGGCAGACAAAATAGTTTTCATAGTAAAAAATATGGAAAGAGTTTTTGTACCCTGGCTAGTACTTACAAGCTGGTTTTGGATTCCTAAGGAGTTACATGGCAGAAGACTTCTTTTCATCTTCATGCTAACACTTTCTTCCCTGAAGCCTTTCAAAAGCTTTTCTACACAGGCAAAAGTACAAAGTGCTAAAGCATCAAAGTCATTTAATCCTGCCATCTGCACACTTGGTTTTTGACTACTTCTGAGCAAAAAGAAGAAAAATTTACTTGCAATGGGTACATCTGTAAATAAATTGGTGACTATGAATAGAGTAGCACATGTGGACTGTGTAAATGGTATAACTTGAGGTTTCTGGGCATGAAATGCTGAGGTTTCTGGACATGACTTGCTAACTGTAATATTTTTTGGAGGATACTAGATTGTATCTCGATATGGACATACATCCTCCACAGCACTCAAGTCAGGCTTACCTACCCTAAAATTATACATTAGATCCAGTGTGGCCAACGATCAAAAACACAGAGAAAACCTAGCTGTGGCATTACTTACAATGAAAAAAAAGAAAGATGGAAGAAGAAAGCGTTTTTCCTGCAGACCTTCTAGTGACTCTCTATTCCTCCAGTGAAACAGCATAACTATGAATAATCACCCAACCAGGATGAACTTCTTGTCCTGACTTCCTATGTGTTGAAGGGGAAAGCCAATAACTTAAGGAATTAGCATTTTCACAACTGACAGGAGGACAGTTGTTAAAATACTACAGACCACATGAAACTCTTCATCAACAGAAGAAAATTCATACAAATTCCCAGGTGCAAAAAACCATCATTGTTTCCTGTGTGGTTGCAAAACCCTATGCAACATCCACAGTAACTTCTACAGTAACTTCTATGGTTCTACCATATTTTCAAGTCAAAATCCTGTGGCACATTTAAAGTCTAAGACACTGTAATATAGGTGGACTTTAAAGCCCTGGTGCACCAAGTGGTCTTGAAAATCACGAGGACTTTCCTTTTTCTCCCAGGGCAATTATTTTCGCAATGTCAGGAAAACAGGCTGTTTCCTACCTCACTGTTTCATGTAAATGCAATAAGCCTTTGAAACCTGAAAAGCCAAATTTGATCCTCAGGAAGAACCTCCTTAGCAAGGTGGGTAACAACCGATCAGCATACACAAAGAAGAAGAGAAAAAACTACCAGGGCTGCAAAATAGGGATAATCTTGAGAACAGGCACAGTCACCAGTTAAAGGATAAAGCCGAGAACTATACAACAGCTATAACAGGGATAATAAGGAACACCCCACGCTAAGAGCACTCTGCCTTCAGAGATTTGAGATTCTAACATCACTCCTAGGAAACTGGGACAGAGTTTGAAAATAAAACTGAATACCTAGACAGCCTACCCACACATTTCTCAAATGTTCAGACAATGAGCAGCACAATTTACGAGTTGATAACCTCAGCTCAGAACCCCTCTCCCTGAAGATAACAATGATCAGGGAGATGGAGTGTTGTCTGCACCCTAAGGACCACTGGGTTCACAGCACCTTTGATAGCTTTGTGCCCACCGGGGTGCTTGTTCTCCTCAGGACTCTGGCAGAGGCTACTCCTGCTTTCTGACAAATAGAGCTCCAAAAATACACGGTTATCTGATGTGTATTTTTTTCTGGATCATTTAGTAAGATGGAAAAATATGCCTGGTAACAGCTGTGTGGCCAGAGACCTGAAAGTGAGGTTTGCCTAGAACTATTACTGATGAAGATGAACAGAAAATAAACCCCAGAGCAACAGCACAGCCAAGCAGAGAGCGTAGCCTGCGCCAGGTGCTCGTCCTCCTGCAGAAAACCAAGGCATCTCAATTAAAACAATTCCCTGGAGAAGGAGTATTTTCTGCTGGAAGAATCCTCAGGCCTCATGCTGCATTTGTTGTTCACACGGTGGGTCTGTCAACACTTTGCAGATCACTGGTGTTTATATCTGAAGCAGAACAAGCTCTGCCCCTCCTGCAATCAGTGGCTGTGTGCCAGGCTGCCCCACACCAGCAGGAGACACAGAAGTGGCTGGCAAAGCCACTGTCACCAGCACAAGGGACACTCCAGTGCACCTGAACCCCAGGGAAGAACCAACCACATCTGCAGCAAGCGTCGGGTTCTGACAAGAAAACGTAGGTTCTGACAAGAAACCGTAACGTTTAATGGACACTGTAATGACAAGCTGCATTAGCTCTACTACTGCACTCAGCCATTCTCAAAGTAACCAAGATTTGAATCCTACAAAAATATTTTCTGACTAATTTTAGGATCAAAACAACCTTAAATGTGCAAGTTCTATTCGCATATTTTGCATTTGTAAAATGAGTTTGTCAAACGCATACAAAATTTGCATTTGTAGTGCAAATCCCGCCCAACAGCTTCCACTACTGCAGAGGATTTGACAGCTTTATTTTAAAGGCAAACTTACACTAAAAACTGCATATCCCAATTGTCATGCATTCCTAAATTGCATTAAGAAGTAGTAAGCCCAACAGAAGCCTTACCTGAGGTGTTTTGAGGTATGTTAAATGGTATGCCCAAAATTTTAAATACTGCTTATGCACATATGAACAAGTTAAAAATACATATCTATAAAACTATCAAATTTTAAGATGCTGCATTTGCTTTGTCATATTAATCTGTCAGATTAAAGAGAATCACTGAATTTAAACCTTGCATTCAGAGAAGAAAAGAAGGCTGTGCAGTACAGGTGCTCCAAACTAACTGCCCTGACCTTGGCAAGTTGTAAGCTACAGCAGTTAACACACAGGATGCAATCACTCACAAACATCACTCACAAACACGCACCCAAGGCATGAAATCAGCTTTTTCACTCCAGCCTTCCCCAGCCTATATCCCTTGAACCCAGCTGCTCCTTACAGGAGTGCAAAGGCAAAACTTGAACACGCACAACTGTAACAACACAGCTGCAAAAACAGCACCTCAACCTGCACTGTCTTCTTTGCTCTGAAGGAGTATAAAATAAAGCAGAAACGTATGGGGTCACGGTACAAGGCACAACCCAACCTACCTGTCTTGTGATCCACTCATCCACTGGGGAGCCAGGGGCTGTTTCAGCCACAATCCCTGACCATCGACTATCCCCTTTGCCAGAGGGCTATCAGGAACTGGGTTTTAGTGGCAGAACAAGACGCACGAGCAGACACCCTGTACCTGGGCAGAGCCTCCTTGGACACATGGATCTGCCACCAGGATCGAAGGCTTTATGTCATCTTTCTCCCAACACTCATTAATCAGTGGTTTAATCAACAAAGAACTTTATCTGTAGAAACATTCCCTGGAATGGCACTTTCCTTCCACAAACCTGAATAAACATTCAAAACAACTTTCTAAATCACAGTGAAAGGATCTAGTCCAAACTCTTGTCATACTGCTGCATCCAAGAAAACCTTATTGCCATAAAATCACATTTTTACCATCAGCTCTGTAACAAAGGCAACATACAGACAGTTACACAGTTAGCACAGGCCATGCTTCTAAGTTCAAGAACTTACCATTCAGGGGGCACCATACTTCCATCCACTTCCCAAAAGGTATTTTTGCCATTCATCTCATGAGTATATATGACCCATCGATGCCGACCTTCATTGGATAAATAGGAAATACTGATTTGCTTAAGAAAACAAAGAATATTCATAAAAAACAGTTCATGAAAACACAAAGAAAACTATTTTGACTAAAAAGGTCTACCATTACGGGCATGTTTCAAATTCAGTAAAGCCATGACTACTAAATAGATGAAGCTGGTTTTTTATTATTACTATTATTATTATTATTATCATCATTATTTTATATACTAAATAGATGAAGCTTTTATTTTTCTGCTTTTCTGCCTTGCCTGCTATTTTTATAGGGCTAAATCTACAACGTTCTCACAAAGGGGCAAACAGTGGCTACTGCATAAGTAACTGCAAACAAGAACTTAGGTAACTCCTTACTTTTCATTAGCAGATGCCTTCATTTCTGCTCCAGCCTCCTTTCTCCAAGGGGACACTGCCACTGGTAACCTAAGACTATCTGAACATCTGCTCTCGGCACTTCCACGTATCAAACTGCGAGGTGATGCTGTCCAGCACCCCATTTTTCTCCAGGTACCCGACAAGTTCACTTACAGCAGGCAGAACACGAGCTGAACCAGCCTCTCAGCTGCTCATGCTGCACTGGTTTAGGTGCTGCCTTTTGGAGCACCCACAGAGGTTCTTTGCAGGCCTTTCACGTGTAAGCCAAGGTTTTGAGTTTAAACCACCCAGTGCTTCCTTGCCCTGAAGGAATCATTCACAGTGCAGCTGTGAGGCCCCTCTAGAGGCCATTCTCCTCCTTGCCTCACTTGTTAAAGCTGCCAGCTTTCAGATCAAAGACTAAATTCAGCTCTCAGCCATATCATACAGACATACCTACATGGAAGGCACCTGCCTGGCTTAGATTTATGCCACATGTATTATGCCAGACTGAATCTGCTTGCCAGTGAACTGAAGGAAGCAGGGGATACTGAAACATTTCATTTCTAACACTTGAACAAATCATGTGCAAGGGAGTTGGGTGGGCAATAAATGCTACTTCTCTAGTAGAAACTATTTAATCTAGACAACGTTGGACAGTGAGTCAAGAAGTGCTCACATTAGCACACGTACCAAAGAAGTTTCTTTTGTCTTCATAGTATTTATTTCCGTATTTGTCGACTCCTATCAGCGTACCAGTCTTCAAATCGTTGACCCTGTGAATTCCCAAGACAACAGATGTTCAATAGACATCGTCTTCTTAGAATGAAGCTGCAGTGGGGCTTTCGTTGAAGTTGGTAAAAGTCCGGATTGAAACTCTTAAACACGTGGTCATAAAGCAAACACACAAGGACATAAAGCAAACATGAAGCAAATCGGGTCCACATAAGTAAAGGTAGGCTTTAAGTATAGTGAGGAAACAACCTGGACACTTGATTAAAAAAAAAATGTGATACACAATCACTGTTTAACAGATTGCAGGCCGACTGCAGGACTCTGCCTTTCAAAACAACAGCAATTAAATGAATTCATATTTTGAAATAAACACCACTGTTGCCCATAAAGCTCAAGAACACCTGCTGTAACTAACATTAGATAGTGTTCCTGCAAGTGCTAAAATTAAAACATTTGCTCTTAATGACACTGCAAGAATTTTGTCAGAGTCAACAACTTAGAAAAGAGTCCAATTAATACTTCTGAAATTACCAAACCACCTGCAATCAATAAGTGTCCAGGGACCAAAAGCAATGCCTTTTTTTTTTGTTTTTTTTTTTACCTCCTTTCCTGCTAGGGATTTTTAAGGATGAATCCTGTCCTGACAACCAAAAACAGCAAAGGTGTTTAGATAATTTACTTCAATGAGCTCTGCACTGCTGACATTTTGTTAAGTGGTGTTTTTCTATCAATTTATGTTTTATATAGCCCAGGAAAGCAGATTTGAATAAGGTAGCACCTTATTCACCATAGAGAGGACACGCTTCATCATCAATGTTACTAATGATTGCACTGGAATCTGTAACTAGAGGTCTAATTAATTAAAACGTATGGAATAAATGCAATTTCATTTACGAGGACTCCTTCCTCGAATGAAAAGCCTCGGTGCAGGCAGCACTCAAGGCAGCAGACGAGGCGTGGAGGCTGCTCCGGGTACCGAGCTCGGAGCGCGCCCGGCTCACGCCCCGGGCAGCTGCAGCGATGGTACAGAAACATGACCTTCACTTGCCTCAGTGCCGCTGGCAGATCGGGCTCCAGCTCCAGCGGAGGACGCACGTGCAACCAGGAAAGCAATCGGGACCAGCACCCAGCTCAGCCGCTGCGGGCCCGGGCGGAATTACCCTCCCCGGCGCCTCCGCGGGACGCGCTCCCATCCCAGGCCAGCCACTCCAGAGCGGGGCCCTCGCCTCCGGCTTCAGGAGCAAAATGAACACCCAGGCGTTTCACTGCTAATCTTGCTTCCATCTCCCTCTACCTTTCTTGCGAGGCTGCTATCTACCATTTCAGGTCCTGAATCAAACGCAACAGGTTTGGCAAAGAGGATGTTTCCTAACCAATTTCACTGAGTTTCAAGGAAGGAGAACATCTGCAGGCAAATGAGTCTGTTAATAATTTTACTTCTACTGTATAAAACCCGTTCATATAGCCTCAGTGGGAAACACATAGAGAAAAGCAGGGAAACAGGTGAAAAAAAAAAAAAAGTCCTTGTAGTGAAAGATTCTCCTAACTTGGAGATAATGGTAGACTTGCCTATCAGTTATCTCTAGAGCAGTATCTCACATACACTGACACATGGAAGAAAAACGCATCCTGATCACTCTTCTTTTAACTAATGAGTCTGTTGCATTTCAGGCTTGAATGGAAAAGGGGAGCCAGCAATTCTACTTGTAGCAGGCACGGTTATGAGGATAGGACCATCCGCCTAGCACGCTGCTCTAACTTCATTCTTCTCCAAGAAGCAGAAGAGCGTTGCCTCCAGTCTCACCTACACCCCTGGTCTTCTGGGGAGAAGGGTGTCAACACAACCCGTGGCCTTCAGTTTGCTAAAAATCCTGAGAGAAAGTTCTGCTCTGCACCCAGAAAAAGCTAAAGCTGCTCTTCATCATGCCCAGTGACAAACCTGGGATTCCCGAATGTCTCACTGACTTGAGGAAAGCAGGGGATGCTGCACCACAAAATAAATGAGGCAACGGCAGCAAAATACAGTAAGAACTGCGGGGGATACGTTGCCTGGGAGGAAGGACAGGGCATGTTCTGCGGGAAGGGGGGACACCGAGGTGACTGCAGGTTACCAGCGATGTTCCTCAAAGGGCATGTGAGGGAGCACTCACAGCACCGGCCCTGTTCAGCCTCTCGCAGAATTCCTGAGCAAAACAACGCAGAAAACACCCCAAGGGAACAGGAATCAGATGGATGATGGTACTAAAAGGCTGAGGAACAACACAGTGTTATAGGGAAGGGGTGCAAGCACTTGAGAGCTGGAGTAACGCAACTGGGACGAAACTCAATGGTACCAGGACAAGGTCTCCTTGGCACCTTGCTGCAGACTGGAGCACCATGTTTGTAACTGTATGGAAAACACCTGGATGTCACCTGGCAGTGATAAGTTGTCAATTAAATGACACGAGAGGGGTGTGCAAGGAAGATGAGCCGATGCTCGTCGATACAAAAAAGTGGGGCATACTCAGTGAATCACAGACTATTCAAGGTTGGAAGGGACCTCTAGAGATCAGCTAATCCAACCTCCCTGCTCCAGCAGGGACACCCAGAGCACGGGGCACAGGGTGGCATCCAGGCGGGTTGGGAAGACCTCCAGAGAAGGAGACTCCACAGCCTCCCTGGGCAGCCTGTGCCAG
>JAVCKT010124475.1:9258-20090 GCA_032273925.1 Rhynchotus rufescens
TGAGGTTTTCATGTTTGTTAACTTGCTGAAAGATCATCGCTGTGTTGCAAAAGAAAGAAGATTTTGGTAGAATTTCCCTTTTGGCAGATGTCTAGAGATGTGATTATAATAAATAGCAAGAAGAACTTTTTATCTAAATATTTCTCAATAGATAAAGTGCGATTTTGGGTCAAAATAAACAGTTTATACTGAAATAGCATGCACCCTGGGTGCCCAGTACCTTGTAAAACAAAACAGCCTCTCGAAGCTGCTCATGTGGAGATGAGTACAAGCAAGTTGCTCCCCAGTGCTGAATAAGTAGAAGGCGGCAAGTGAACATTGAGGCTGCAATGAAGGTGCAAGGGAGTTGAGGGAGAGTTTGCATAACCACAGGGCTTTTGAAGCATTTTCTCAATTTTAGAAGGAAAATCGAAGACCTCCAGTTTCCAGGCGGTGCTTGCAGCTTGGGTGCCTCGTGCACCGGGGGGATTCGCTGCACCGGGTGCCTTCGCCGAGGATCTGCTGCTGCATCTCCTGACAAACTGGCCTTGAGCTTCATCAGGCAGCCAGCAGCTGACGTGTGACTTAGTATGCTGGTAAACACCCAGGAAGCTCCGAAAGGATCTTAGAGTATTCCTTGTGGTGCTTTGTTTGTTTGTTTGTTTGTTCCTATTTGAGCTGATATTCTCTTATTTTTTCTCTTATTCAGTCCCCCTTAGGACTTAACATGCAGTTGGCTTGTTCCAAAGGGCCTCTGTTTGCATGACAGTACGCTATAATGAGGGGAATTCCTGTGGTATTTTTATTTCTCTTGGAAGCAGCAGTGCATCCCGGGACGGTTGTGTGTGGCTGTCCCCGCTGGAGCAGCCTGGCCTCGCTCCAGCCTCTCCCCGCTCGCCCCTGCGCCCTGCCCCAACCGGCCGCGCTGTTTGCTTTCTGCTCCTGCTAAATGGATGTCACTTCCTTCGTTAAAATGCTGGTGAGTGGCCAAATTCTCTTCCTTGGGGCCAGCGCTGCGAGGAGCAGCCCTTTGGGAGTGTGTAGGCGCCGTGTGCCGTGCTCCCGTGTCCCGCATCCCTGCACGGGACGGGCGGCATCCTCGGCTGCGCCGGCTGAGCCTGCTCGTGGAGGCTTTGGAAGGAGACAGAGTGACACAGAGCCGAGCAGCGCTGTGTTAAATAGCCTGGGCATGCAGAAACCACGGGCGAAACCGCCAAGCGAGAGCCGCCGTGGCGATGCTGCCGGGCCAGGCCGTGGGCAAGGGGCAGCGGCCGGCCCGTCCCGGCAGGAGCAGCCAGTGGCTGTGCGGATACGGATGCGCCCGCCGTGCCGGGCAGCCTCTGCACGCAGGAGCCCGGCCAGACGCCGCAGAAACTGCCCTGGGCTCCTGGTTCTGAGCAGAGCCGGCACCGACTGACCCGAATGTCCCCTCAGCCTCTACCCTTGTAGCTGGGCAGCCTTTCCCGGGAACCTGCTCGGGCTGCGGAGCGGTTCTGTAGTTGTAGTCATGAAAGTTTTCCTGTTACATACTTTAGATTTCTAATATCCAGGTATCTTGCAAGCATAGAGCAAAATAGAAGATGAAGTGTCTCCTTCCTCCTAAAGTAAAATTGTCCTCTCTTTCCCTTGAACCTTCATGGTCCTAGCCGTGATATAGACCTGATATTTATGTATTTTTATAAAATAGGTGTCGTATCACCTCAGGCACGTGTGAACTAGTAACTTTTGCTGATGAATACCCTTAAAAATCTCCCGTGTTCAAGCTAGCAGCTGTAAGCAGTGAATGAGACCTGCAAGCCTCGCAAGAGCCACCCGGGGTTCGCTCCTGCTCTTCATTTGCTTTTGCTTCATATAAGTTCAGACAGCAGCTCTGTGGGTGTCACACTGAGACCGACAACCGGCCTCCTTCCCTTGCGTCTCCTGTTCAGGGCTTGTTTGCCGATTTCTCTACCTGATTTGACATCAAGTTCCTCCCCCTCGATTTCACATAATTCAGATTTGTGTGCCTTTGACACAGGGACGTACAATTATTCTTCTAAGTATTATTCTAACTTTAACAGATCATTCTAGAGCACCGATTTCAAGTAAATACTAATTTTTTGACCAAGCAGTGAGTTCAGTTGCGAGTGCTGGGTTGCTGGTAGAACTGATTTTTAGCAAGGCATTTCTTATCTGTGCAAATATGCTAGAAGAAGTGATTTATAACAATAGACAATGATATAATGGTATTAATGAGGCACCAGGATGGTTGCCTGTTTAAATGCTTAAGCCATTGTAAAACAGCATTCATGAAAATGAGATCTGATGGTTTTTACAGGGAATGCAGCATGGATTACATGCAAAAAATGCTGTAGCCAGATGTGAATTTTTTAATAACGTGTTGGCTTTTGGAATAGATTTCAATGCTCTAACTACTAAGATGTCACAAAGTGCTGGTTTTGGGAGAGACATGGATCCCTGTCCCGTTGAGTTCATGTGAGAATGGTGTCTTGCAATGAATTGCTGTTGTGGAGAGCAGCTGGTGGTGGAGGTGGCTCTTGTTATATAGGGATATTGTTGTCTAGTGCCTTTACTTCACACGCACAGACCGGGCTGCGTTCTGCAGCTCCCTGGTGTGCAGCAAAGCGGGAAGGGCTGGTGGGGAGACCTGGAGGAGCAGTCCTCTCCCGAAAGCCTCTGAGAAACAGGAGAGGGTGTCTCTGGGCCACGCGTGTTTTCTGATGCGTGGGAGAACGTGGCCGTGGAGGATGGCTCCTTGGGGACTGCTGGAGCCAGCAGGAGCTTCATGGTCAGGCAGCGAGCAGCACAGCAGCTCGGCGTGGAGCTGGCTGCTCACGAGGCGCTGTGGGGCAGCTGCAGGAGATAAGGAACCAGCGCTGGTGGAGAGCACGTCCAGCAAAGCTGCTGCTGCTCCTGCATCTCCCTCCCGTTTTGGCTCCTTTCCTCATTGGCAGTAGGCTCCCGGGGCAGCAGCCCTGGCCTCCCCGTGTCTGGAGTAGGAGTAGGAATACTCGTTGCTTTTGTGTCTCTTCACGTGGGAGCAAAATCAGCTGCCCAAGGGAGCTCAGTTGCTTTTGATCCTTTTAATTCAAGATTCTCTTTGGGCCTTTTGCAGCCCCCCCAAATTCCTCAGCAGTCATCAAGAAGGGGGGGCCAGGCACAGTCACTGGCAGCTTTATTGCATTGAGCCAAAAACTCAAAAGATTCTGAGAAATGCCCTGCCCTTGCTTGGGTTCCTTACTGTTTGCTCCTTTAGGAAAATAAAGTATTTATTTTCAAAAGTAACTCAAAGTTTTACTACCCAGCCAAAGCTTATCCTTGGGCAGAAATAAGCGAAGTAGGTGTAGTAAATCCTGTGCCCGTAGGTATTGGTCTCTGGTCATGGCATTAAAATGTTTTATCTATAGGAAAAGCTTGAGATAAAAAATATATAAGGAAGGCAGAAAGCATAAAAATGCAGGCTTGCATTATTATTACACGCCAAAGGTGTATGTGGGAAAAGACTTGAACATTGATATGTTGAAAATGTCTAGAGTGAGATCATGCTTGTGGGTTTGTACAAAACTAAGGGTAATGTATAGAGCATCTTAATGAACAGCTGGAGAAGTGAAATTCACTGCACTGCTCAAAAAGCGGTGGAAAGAGTTGGAGCGTTCCCAGCTCCAGCCTGCAGAAACCCCGGTCCTGGTGCACCTGGATGCTGGCGCTGCCCCCTCCCGTATCTGCTGGATGTCTCCTGGCCTTTCCTTAAAGAAAGGTAAAGAAACCCAAACTATCCCCCTTGTGCTCCGCAGGCGGCCGGGTTCCGCACGGGCATTGCCGGCTTGCCAGGAGGCGCCAGCTCCGCGGCTGCCATGCAGCCTTCCCATTCCCAGGAACCTCCTCCCCAGCCTTCCTGCAGCTGCCTTGGGGGGTGAGAATATACTGAGAATAACCAAGAGTGCTGGAGTCGGCAACACCTGATGTCAGTCACATCGGCAACTTGGTGTCTTGTACTCGAAATGACGTTTGAGAATTCCTGGGAATGATGGTAACTTTTGCAGAGCGGCGTGTTAATGTTGGCCAGGTAACTGAGGGTTCCCCGAGCCCTGGGGATGGCAGAGAAGGAGCAATTCCCACAGGAAGCCTGAGGCAGGGCAGGAATCTGTCACTCCAGGCTACTGGGGCCTCCCTCCGTGCCAAACAGCCCTTCATCTCCCGGGCGGGCAGGCTCTGCGGAGGGCAGTGCCCCTTGGCTGTAATACTCAAGTTTCATCCTGGGATTCTGCAGCCACTACCAGCCCTTTCCCTCCAGCACTGCTTTACCTTGGGCCTTTGAATGATGCATTATGGAGCAAAGGAGAAGTCTACCTCGAAATAACGGCTAAATCTTGGCTGAAATTCTTGTTCTTGAAGGAGCTGTAGGCAGAGAAGGAGAAGTTTTATCAGCATCTTAAACCTCAGTGAAATCTGCTTAAAATCCTGGCAGCTGGTCAGCAAAGCCCCAGCCGCATTTCAAGCTCCTACGCGTCAGCCCTCGGCACTGTCCCTGCCAGGAGCCGAGGAGCCGGGTTTCATCCGCGGCGCTCCGCTGGCGATCGGCAAAGAGCAGCTGGGATCTGCCGGCCAAGCTGGGGTCACGTTGGCTCCTCGGTGCCCGGCGCGGTGGCACTCGGTGTGTCGGTGGAGAGGTCTGTGAGCTCCCCGGCGTTGGGAGCGGGCGTGCAGAGCGCGGCTGGGAGGGAGCTGCCCGTGCGGCTCCTCGCGCCGTTCCTGGGATATCCCGGCCTGCGGGAGGGCCGGTCCCAAACTTCAGCGCAAGGCGACTTTGCCCTTTGTCAAAGCACCTCCTGCACCAGGCACCCTCTGCCTTGGACTGGTGTGACTCTGAGTGCAGAGACCCTTCAACTAATCCAATCCCGGTGCAGACTGCAGGACCCCAGCTGTGTCATGCAGGGCTGTCACGTTCCTGCGGGCGCCTTTCTTAAGACAGGAGCTGTTTGGGGAAAAGCCACAGCTCGGAGGACAGCCCTGGTTCTTGTTTGTTTGTGGAAGTTTCCCTTTGTGCTTTTTTAGACAAGCAGGATTCACGCTCCTCTGAAACAGTATCTGAGCCTTTTGTCAACCTTGTGTTTGTTTTCCTAGGAGGGAAGCAAGGGTAGAATTTAAGATGAACGCTGAGCTCCATCTTCCTTCCTCCCCCATGTTTTTCCTCGCAGTGTTTCTCATGCTGCAGCGTCTCAGAGAGCATTAGCAGGCTGTCCTTTTAGGAAAACAAGGTTTGGGGGCAGCCTGCGGCGCCTGTGTATCCTGTTACCGTGGGTGGCCTTGGGTTCGCAGGAGCCCTTGGCCGCGCCGTCCCCCGCGGAGGCTGCGGGCGCTCGGCAGCCTTGTGCTGCTCGGGCTTGCGGTCCCTGGGAGCAAATCAAACCTCCAAACAGCCTGGATTAAAATGAAATGCAGTTGCTATTTTATTTTTTTATTCAATAGATGTGTTAACTTGTGAGGGGAGTTAATTGCTTGGGAATTAATGTGCAGAAGGAAAAAGCTTAATTGTTTATGTATGCCATTAGAGGCCGTGTCTGACTGCAGCGCGAGTGCCTGGGTGCTGTTTCTGCAGAGGAGGCTGCTCTCTGGGTGCCTATCGACTGGTTATTGCCTCTGCTTTCACAGGGGCAGTGCTGGGACATGGGAAATGAAACGCTGGGCTAAGACACCGCGGCTGTTTCATTAGAAACAGGCTTCGGATCCCTGTATGTCAGGAAGCGCTTGCATGGGTTTTGTTGCTGCTTATTTATGGTACCAGCACTCGATAATTGTCCTATCTTAAGCTATCCATAATAAGTGTCATGCTGTCGTGTGGTGCCTTTGGTGACCCCCTGCTTCATCTCGTGGCTGGGACACCTCCGTCGAGCCAAGCGCTGGGGTGCAGCACCCGCGGGTGCAAGAGCCCACTGGTTCTCGCTATGGGAGATCTCCTGGGAGTTTTAATCCTCTCTACAGCATTGCACAGTGATCATCAGTGCCATGGCAAATGGGTTAACTGTCACAGATCTGCTGAGTTTTCACTTAAATGCTGCAACGTGCTGAGCCCGCAGGCCAGCCCTGGGTGCGCGGCCCGTGCGGCCTCCGCTTTGACAGCCAGCTGCAGCGCGGCTTGGAGGGGATTAAAGGTGCCCCGAAAGCTGCAGAAATTGCAGCGGCACCAACCTGCAAAAGCTTCTCACTTCATCAGCCCAATAGGGAACTGAGCGCAGCCGTTTAAAAAGGAAAAAAAAAGAAAAAAAAATTGAAAAATAAAAGGAAAAAAAAGCCATTCTGTGCTGGTGGTGGTATGTTTATTATACCAGCTAACCTTTAGGGCTCAAAGCAGGCCCTTCCCTTGGGAATCCAGATTTTACAATAGCAACGTTTCCTGAGGGGAAAGAAATGAGGCGTCTGTGTAGCTGAGCAAGACTCTTGAATTCCAGAATTCTGGAAAACGGAGCCGTTGCTGAGCACTGTCAGTGACGGAGCAGCCTTGTAAGATGTAAAAGACGCCTAGATGAGGAGCTGCAGTGTGAATGCAGAAGTGCAGAGCAGGCAATTTGTATTCTGTTTACCAGCAAGCGATGACACATGGTGTGTGCTCTAGAAGCCGAATGCCCAGATGAATTCAGATTTCTTTGTAAACTCCCAAGCGCAAGTTTATAGCACTGTGGTGTTCTGGAATATTTTTGCATGGGTGGTCTTAGAAGATTGCAAAACTCTGCATTTCACACTGGGTCATTAGGATTGCAGGTAAGTGCATATACCCTGTTACTTGTTTTGCAAGAAAATAAAGTTTTTTTTTTTAAAAAAAAATCATATGCAGTTGCTTACCTAAAGAAATTAGTGGAAGTTAATACTTGATTTTTCTGAAGTTAGTAAAACTTACTTGCTGTGTAATGTTTTAGCCTTCTACTGCTGCAAATTCACTCAAGACCTGGCATTTTAAATCAGGAGTGGCACCGCTGTCCTTGTCTTGTGTTTAGAGATCTGTAGCTTTATCTTTATAAAGGGATTTGGAATGAAATTGCAAAATACCCACCTGTGATCTTGCTGTTGATTTCATTTCAGTAAGATGTATGAGACATAATTTGAGCTCGTTATCTTTACTGATCCACATAAAAGTCTGTATTATGATTTATATGGAGTAGTGACAGCCTATTACAGCCAACTTGGTCAGAGAGGCTCCAACAGCTGACTGGAATGTAAAGGTACTCTTACCCTTGCTGAGATCTCTCAACCCCAAGGACTGCAGGAACAGCCATCCCGCAGCTCTGCGTGTCCTTCCCCACCAGCAGCTCCTTGTGCTGTCCTGGGCTGTCGTTTTTGGGCGTACTTGGGAGCCGGGGAAAACCCACTCTTATCACACCCTGTCAAAAGCGAACTGATGGTGGGAAACTTAAATATGCCTTTTTTGCCTTGTTCTCCTGGTAGCTGACAGCGTGCTGCCCGTAATGCATCCGTTCCTCTCTTCTCCCCAGTTACTATGTGGGCAAGCTGCTGCAACTGGTTCTGCCTGGATGGCTCTCCCGAGGAGATGCAGGCGCCGGCGCCGACGGGAGCCCGTGCCCAGGCCTACGCCAACCCCGGCTACAGCTCCTCCCCGTCGCCCACGGCCCCCGAGCAGAGCTGCACGGCGTGCGGGACGCGCTTCGGCGGCGCCAAGGTGGGTGCAGCGCCCGGGCACCGAGGAGCGCGCGCCCCGCGGCGCCCCGCCGGCCGCTTTCCTCCCGTGCAGAGAGGCAGCCGCTCTGTGTGCCTGGGCATTTACTCTTTCCTTTGCAATTAGCACGCAGAAGATAACGGGAAATGTGGAGGTTGGCCCTCGGTAGACTTGGCTTTCCCAGGCCCTCAGTGAAGAGTGCCAAGCTGCTTGTAATCACTTCAAGGAGCATTAACTTGAACATGAGTTTTTAATTTGTTATTTTAAAAAGGCTAATGTCCCTTTTTTTTTTTTTTTAAGTAGTGGCAACAAGCCTGTGCCTCCAGTGAAAGATGTGCCTGTATTTTTATATCCAAGTTATTGCTGCTTAGGCTAAAAAGCCATGTAAGGTTATCATGTAAGGTTATGGGGTTGGGGCGGGGGTTAGTTGCTGAAGCTCTGTGCCAAAGGGAGGAAAACAGAGCAAAAAAAAAAGACTAAACCCCTTTTATCTTGTTTGTAAACTTCATTTTTGAGCATATCATTGCCAAAATGATTGTTGCCATGAGATTTTTAATTAGACTGCAGACCCTGGCTGGGAAATTATTTAAACATGAGGGTTCCCATAATGCTTCGAGATAAGTGTTTTAGTGAACAGAGCTGGTTAGAGTCCAAACTCTGCTGCTTAATAAGTTCCTGATCCATACAGCGTGCAACTAAAGAGAAGCTAATGAATGAGGATAGAAGCATTTGATCTGGAGAAATGAATCTTCTAAAAAGCTTTACTAGGGTTTTTTTTTTTTATGATTTTGCTTCAAAAAAAAGCTACAAACTTTGCATTAAATGGGAAAAATCTCAAAAAAAAAAAAAAAAAAACGCACATTGAAAAAGATTCATTCTGCAACTAGTGTTAACTTTTGAAATGAAGGACATTGAGGCAGTAAAGGCCACTGCATCAGTGCTACGGTTGGGGTCCCTGGTATCCCCTAAAATACAGGTTCTCCCAGCAGCTGCCCGCAGAGCAGTGCCTCTCTGGTAAGCACGTAGCGGGGGAGCTGCCCTGGAGAATTCCTGGCCCCGGCAGCTTCCCTGCTTTCCCGCTGGAGTCACGGTCCCTGTAAGTGGGGCAGCAGAATACAATGTGTGTCTGTGTCTCGGCTGCTCCCATTCAGCGCAGCCTGTCAGTGAATGAGGTTGAGATTTGTCTCCTGCACTGTGAGGGGGGTTCTGAAGCACAGGCTCGTGCTGCTTTCTCCCCTCACGACTCCTGAGCCATCAGCTTGGGAGGGCTACAGCCCGTCCCAAGGTCCTTGGTCTCCTGGGAGGAGATGGGGATCGGGGTGGAATATGCAACTCGCTTGTATAAAGGGCTTTCAACTGGTCAGCATTTTAATTCTTGAATTTAATGCTGTCGATGTAGACTCACAGACATATGAAATCTCACTTTGCTGTAATGAGAGAAGAACTCTGTATTTTATCCCAGGAGAGGCGGTTCCTTCGAACTGTAGGGTCCAGTTAATATTTATACTGGAATCTACTTAGTAGTCAAAAATGAATTCCTTCCACAAAGGAGACCCTATGAATAACTCGGATTACTTTAAAAAAAGATGAAAGTAGAGCAGAATGGTGGTTTCTGAGTTTACTTGACCCTTTATCATAGCTGTATTTTAATTTCCATGCTGCATGGTACTTGCTGAAAGCACTAGGATAGGGGATGTTTGAATGGAGCGTGGGCTTATAAAGTGCTATCAAATAACTGCAGGAGTATTTTTAAAGCATATAATATTAGTTGTGGTAGCAAAAATAATCTGAATGTTTTTGTTTTTTTCTTCTTTTATGATCTTGGTTTCCTGTAGCAAAGGGGTTCTACAACATCCTTTAATTTAAACTGAGCACTCTTCATTTCCCTCCCTGCATTTGGAAAGCTGTACCAGGTGATTTTGAGAATGTGCTGTATTGTTATTTCTTCCCCATTTTCTGATTTGGTTCCTTGAATTGGCTGTCATTTTCAGGAAAATGCTTTTCTTTGCATGCTGACAGCAAAAGCTCCTGGCAAACTAGAGTGTAAGATTAAAAAACAACAGCAAACAAAACAAAAAGAAACCAAAGTAATTGCCACCAGCAGTGGCTGTAGGGAAGGCATTCCTTAATATGATCCTTAATACAAAGAAGAGCCAAGCGTGTCTGAGCCCAATCCTGGCATCTCTGGGAGCTGTCAGACACAACTGGGCTTAAGTTTGGGACCGACTTCTGAACCCAAGAGTCGAAGCGCTTGTGTTTGACGACCCTGTGATTGAGCTGCCAATTAGAAAGAGCAAGTGCCATTTAAAGGAGGCCTGAGCTCATGAGGACAGACTTCAACTTACAGTAATGATTAAAACAAAAGTTCTGCAGAGAACGTTGTCTGCAGTCGCGGCCCTCGCTGAGAATTCAACAAAGAGAGGAAAAGATTTGAAGGCTGCTCAATCCTGAGCTGCAGCTGGGCATGTGTAAATACAGGGAACTCAGCTGCAGGCAGGGGATTTGCTGCTCTGCAGATAACTCCTAGAGCTGGACAGACAGCAAGAGCTTATCCCGCTTATTTTTATTTTGTCTCCTCAAGTGTATCATTTGATAATAAGGTAGACTCGTGTTAACTGCTTGCAAGAAGTATGTTGCGTATCGCAGCCTGTGTTGGGGGCTCCCTCGAGTTGGGCTGTCGGGACACATGAGCTCTGGGGCTCTCTTGGCCATCCCCTCTAGGGCCAGCCTGGCAGTCTCCAGAGCACGGGGATCTTCTTTCTCCTTTTTCCTCCAGAGTAAAACTTTGTATTTTTGCCCCCCTTCTGATAGCTTGGCTGTCAGGGGGATGCTCATTGAGAGGGAAGGGGGTCCCGTCCTCCTGAATGGCTGGAAAGGCACTTGCTCCCTTGTTCTACGTGCTCATGGATCTGCCAAGGATTTACAGTTAACTGCATTTCTCAGGAGTCTCTGGATCAAAAGTAACTTAGACAACTATTCATATTTCGTATAATGACCAAGTTGAGGAAGTTTTTTTTCCAAAATTGGACAGACTGTTGAGATTGCCCTTCCTGTTATGGTTTGTGGTTGATAAATGTTGCTCTTACTTGGCGAGCCCACAAATAAAAAGGAATTTTGAGATGAGGCTTCGAGTTTGCACAACCAGAGAAATTTTCTCCTCCTAAAAAGCTTTGGTGTCAGACCC
>JAVCKT010124508.1:0-20083 GCA_032273925.1 Rhynchotus rufescens
CTCTGGATGGCAGCACAGCCCTCCGGAGTGTCGGCCACTCCACCCAGCTTGGTGTCATCTGCAAACTTGCTCAGGGTAGCAGTCTCCATCCCTGTTATTCCTGTTTCCATCTGCTTGCTGCAGTGCCAGCTCAGAGGTTCATGCAGTTACTCACAGAACTGGGACTTGGGTGGGTGCAAGTACCAGTAACAATGAGGAAGAGCTAGAGGTGGAGAACGTGTAAGGTGGTGAAGCAGAAGCTGCCCAAGTTTTGCTCATCGAGCTGTAACTTTGCAGTGTGGATGTCTAACTCTGCAATGTAATATTAAACATTTCAGCATGCTGCAGTCAGTGCCGTGTCCTGCTTCTGTCAAATTCCTTTGGGCTTTAGAAGTCACTGATGTAAGAACAGAGGTAGTGATGGATCTCGTTGGCATCCCGCCAGCAACATGCTTTGGGAATTCCCACTTCAACATAAGCAGCTTTCAGCTCTTCACTAGTCCTTCTGGGAAAGGGGAAAACCCATTAAATTTGTTGTCATCCCAAGTTTTGAATTGCCCTTGTGACAGCAATAGAAATCTGCAAATAAGTTTTATTTCTTGTATAAAGCATACAGGCTTCTTGTAACCATTAATTTACAACCTTAAGCACATTCAGTGAGTTTTAACCATGACTGAAAGCCTTTTAGGCATCATCCTGCTGAGTTTAACACAAATGTATATGGGTACATATACATTAGCAGCATTCACTGGTAATGTTTTACAAATTGGTGAGGAGAGGATAGAATGTATCAGGCAAGTTGCTGTGTATCTACCAAAACAAGGAAACGTAACATTTTGCTTAAGCATCTTGCTCCCCTCGGAATCTTAGGTTTTTTTTTTTCCCCCTTAAGTGACTGCATAAACTCTCAGATATATGAACATTTTTAGCATAATTGACTGCTGGCAAAATGCTTTGTAAGAAGACAGCTTCAAAACCTTTGTTTAAGTTTTAGGTAACTTTAATATACTGAAATTTGGCAGTATCTTCTACTAAGTTTCCTTCCTTCTCAGAACTGTGGATCTGTTTGAATAGCAGCAGAGATGATCTAAATCTTCTGAAATTAATTTTGAATAGCTAATATTAAAAATATTTTGCACAATGTTATGAATATTAACCAAAGTAAATGTAACAAGTAATTGAAATTCCCGAATATGATATTTTCTTAAATCTATCTATTGATTTAAATTTCTGTTAGAGGCTGTCACATGAAAGTGTGGACAGGAAATAGCTTCCTGCATCAGTTGTTGGTAAAGCATCAACATCTGGTAGTTCTGGATCTTGCTCAGAAGAGTGAGGCCAGGAGAAGGAAGCTTTAAACTGACAATCTGTTACTTCCTCCCTTCCCTTTGCAGACTGGCACTTTCCAAAGCTTTGCCAGGCTCTGTTTGCCAGGCTGTGTTGGAGAAGCCCTGGCAGAAAGCAGCTTTCCATGGGGATTTTATGTGCATGGCCAAGCTCATTTGGAAGTCACTTTATTCTGTGTGTACAGCCTCATGCAGAGGCAATGCAAGAAGCTGCCTCTGAAAATTTAGGGTACAGGTGTGAGTAGCTCATAGTGTTCACTTAATAGTAGCCTTTAGGGTGTTTTTTTTTTTCTATTAGGTAAACCTAATAAAAATGGCAAAAATGAAAACATTCAGTCTGGACTGATGTGCAAATGAAATGAATCACCAGCTTGGATGTCTTCTAAGACATTTTGTGTCATTTTGTGTCATTTTGTGACAGAAGCAGCTGGTCGAGTAATGCCAACGCTTGCAGACTTGAACGTCTGCTGTGATTGTAGGGTCTGTCTTTCAGAGTGGATCTGAGAGCGACTCCAGAGAGTCTGGGGGACTGAACTGCAGCCTTTCCTCAACTCTGCAAGAGATGGACTCGAAACAGCCCTGAAACGTCCTGGGAATGAAACATCAAAAATCTAAAGCTGGGCTCTCGCATCTGGCAAGGCTCTCTGCAGTACCTGAAGCCAAGAAGAACTGAAACCCTGAGCCCTGAACTAGCAATTGGGGCTTCAGAGCCCCTCGAGCTTTGCTTCCCTAGCAGAGAAGATTGTAGGCCAGTCTCCACTGGTGATTTAGTGACTCAGGAATTAAAGATCAGCGCTGTGAGTGGGGCAGCCTTAAGGGATGAAGTATCCTGAAAGGTTGAGCTGAATTAACCCCTTTTTAGCGCATCTTGGGTGTTGAAAGATTCATATACCAACCGTTTGTCACTGCCAGAGAACAGAAGCCCAGTGAGGAGACCTGGTGTAGCGGGGGCAGCATTTCTTTTTGTATGAAATTAGTGTCTCAATAAAGAAGTTTTAAAGTTCAAAGGTTTTGCTTTATCCTCACAACAAATTCAGAAGATTTGTTTGACCAAAACCAGTGTTAGCCCTCTTGAGGCTTTAGATAGGTAGGCAGATGTGGTGTCTTTGTCTTACTGTTGTTGTTGCCCTTATTGTACAATTTAGCATTCGATTTGAACATTGATGCCCTAGTTGATACATTAGTTAAATTAATGTAGAAGTTGAACACCTACATGAGCAGATGCGACGGCCTCATCTTTTCTTGGAACACCATGAAATTTGGTTTCCATTCCGTGAAGTTTTTAATTGGTGTAGGAGAGTTCTCTTTGATTACTGTAGTTGAACAGAATCCTGGTAATTCAGCTGATCACGGGATTAGCCTGTGCTTGGAGTCTTCTTCTCTGGAGATCTTCCAAACTCGCCGGGATGCCGCCCTGTGCCCCGTGCTCTGATAGAAATCAGAATAGCAGAAATCTTGTTTACCTTCTACAGTCCTACAATTTTCTTTGATGCTGACTCATCTAGACCCCTCCTCTTTAGTTTGGATACTTTTGTCTTAGTAATTGTAGACTTGCAACTTTTTAGTTAAAGAAGGGAAACACAGAAGGCTGTTTCTTGAACTCCTGAAATATCAACAGCCTGTACTTAAACTATGTAGAGGTCTAAGTGGTCAGTATTTTTGCTGAGTTCTGGTCCGTGCCTGTGCATCTGTTTACTCAGCTACCTACCATCAGTCAATTTTTGCTAGGACTAACTTTTCAATTTATAAGAAATTTTTATTCTTTTTTTCTTTTCCTCAAGGAATGGTTTATCTTAATATTCTGTAATTTTGTACAGGTATCAGATGATGGTCGATACGTCCTGCTGTCCATCCGAGAAGGGTGTGATCCTGTGAACAGGCTGTGGTACTGTGACCTCCAAACAGAGTCTCAGGGTATATCAGGTACCTGTCTTCTTGCTTTCTAACTTTTTTTCAGTTTAAGACAACATAAGATTTGAATTATACTTTATATATTATGTAGATGTAATATATGAATTGTTATATATGATATAATGTATATATTGCTTACCCTCTTTCTTCAGTGCATAGTTTGTGTTAAAATGCACAGTGGTAACTTTGAGGTTCCTTTGTTATATATCAAGGAATGGAAAAGTCTGTTCTTAGTTCTTTAGTGTGTTTGAAAAAATCTTGAGGAAAATTGAGATAATGCCAGGAACCCTCAGGAGTGTTTCATTTCTTTTCTTGATCACTACTACTTTACCATTTTTATTTTTTTTCCATGTTCCAAAAATATGTAATGCTTTTCCTGGGATGTAGTGGTCTGTCTTCTTAAAAAGATCCCTGATTTGTGTATTACTTTGTTTTTTTTTTCTATGCACTACTAAGAAACATCAACAAAAAAACTCAGTTTAGAATAATAATGATTTACTCTGTAGCATTGTTATTCTAAAAGTAGCATTACTACTGATGTTTGGAATACACGTTTATTTGTTTCATTTAATTGTAGCAAGATTAGCTTTTGTCATTTGTGTAACTAGTCTTTTAACCTGGATAGTGGCTCAGTATGAACAGAAATCGTAGTACTTTGCTGCCTGTGGCTGTTGTGGATGGCTGGTAGAGTTAGTTGTTTTGTCACTCAGTGTTTTTATACTTCCACAGTATTTGATTATTGGTGGAGTTTGTTTTTGTTTGTTTTTTATCTTTGGGGAAAAAATACTGTAGTAGCTCCTTTTTAAATACTGGATCCCAAAAAACTTGTTCTCTTGCCCACAAACAGAATATTTGAGGCTTCTGAGGCTGAGTGCACTGATAGCATGTCCGGAATATGGGTTGTGTGTTTTGCTTCTGCCTGTGAAGTGCTGTTACTGTCCCACGTGGTTGTTCTGGTCTTGCCTTAATTAGGTGGCCAGCAGACCATAGTGCACGAGCTGGAAGTTTGGGAAGTTATACTTAGTTATGACAGTTTCAAATGAAATGGGTTAGTTGCTCCTTTAAACTTCTTGGTGGGCATGCCACTCTCCTCTTCTACAAATAATATTTTCTAGCTACTTCAGATCTTGGACAATTGAGTAGCTGTTTAATGTCCTCTCTAAAGCAGAATATGTCAAGCCTAATGAATAATTTTAGGATGCTTTCCATGCTATTTTATTAAAATCATAAAACAGTGTATATAAAACTGTTTACTGCAGTTGAAACTGCAGTGAAGCATTTCCCTAAATGATGAATTACATTGTCATTCAAGTTGATACTTTCTAGTTAGAGGTAGAATGTACAAAAGCGTCATGCTCTTCACCTTGTCACTGCGTGCTCCCCTGTCTCCGTGTCTTGATTTAAGACCTGCGTTTAATTGCTCTTTTCTACAGACCACACTGTATGTTGAAGTGGGTTAGGATTTTAAGTAGTTCTCTAAGGGTATCATAATGGAAGCACCTGTCTTAAAATATATATATTTATATTTTTATATATATATTTATATACATATATAATATATAAAAATACACATTTTACAAGAATACTGCCTGTTCTCATGATATTTGTAGAATGCAGTGTTTGCTACAAGGAATAGTGTAAGTGATAAACATCTGTTAAAAAGTGTTAAGAAAATGAAGCCTTTTTTTAGAAAAGTGTCTGTGTTTTTGAAGTATGTGGACTTATCCTTCCATCTTTCAAAACAGGATTATTAGAATGAGAAGACTTTACACAGTTGTTGATAACTAAGATACTGCTTACTTTTTTTTGGTCCTGTGTAGTATTGAATGCTTAATCTGAACCTTTTTACATGGGTTGCAGTGATTTCCATCTTCAAAAATCCATTCTAGTCTAAAAATAGTTCACTTTTTAATAAAAGGAGGGTAGTTAAATGTTTTTCCAGCATTCTAGATGGCATCTGATACAGGTTGGGGAAAAAACAAGGTGGATTTTTGGACACATTTTCTCTTCCTTAGTTGCTCTTTCATTCCAGGGTGCTCCAGGAATGTGCTGGTTCTTAGCAAATTTTCTTCTGCTTGTGGTTTAGATTTTTCAAATCTCAAACTTTTTTAGGCTTGTTCAGAAGATGTTGAACCTTGAAAGCAATGAAGCTTTTTTGAAAGGTAACAGGTGATAATGTTTTGCATGGCAGTCGTTACTTACCTCACTTATTTCTTTGGAAGGAATTGAAGACGTGTACGTGAAGGGTAATGGATGAGATCCTGATTGTTCTGAAGCCAGTGCTGAAACCCTCGTTACAAAGGGACGCACTTGAGCAGATTGGTTTTAATGCTTCTCTGTAACACACCTTGTTTGTAGACAACTTTCCAATTACAAAGTCACGGATTTCTTGAATCGTGAATTATTTTTAAATGATTGCTTTCTGTCCCGGGGTAAATGATTGCTTTCTGTCCCATCTTGCACTGCCTTATTTGAAATGCTGCCTACCAGGCTGTGAGTTGAAGAATTTTCTATGGCACAGACAGAACTGCGCAGAAATACTCGGTACTATTTCTAAGCTGTGATTTGTTACACACAAAGCCTGTGTCGAGGTACCACGTTAACCAAGTTAGGGGGCACCTTCCTTGATTTTGATTGTTCCCAGTCCATCCCTTTGCTGTGGCGAGAGGTACCGGGCCTCCAAGTTGTGTAATGCTCTTTTGGCTGTGACAACACCTTTCCAAAGGTGAACACTGAAGGGCAAATTTCTTTTCCCTCTGATGCACTGAGGCCCTTGTGGGGCTGGTTGCAGTTACTATTTCTGTGAGACAGTGGCAGCAACAGTAACTACTGTGTGTTGCCCCACTTGCTAACAAGTGGCTGTGAAAAGGTTATGAAGTTCAGAGGTACTAAATGCTGAAATCACAGGTTTGTCAGAAAGTATAGGAATATGTATGAAGTGTGATTTATTGGGAGTTTAGACCAGGATTATGATAAGTCTCAGTCCTCAGGATTGAAGTTTGTTTTAAGAGTAGTGAGCATGTACTCAGGATCTGCTGGAGCTTTAAGTGAGTCAGTAGGAGCAGGAGAAGTTGAAATTTTAGGTTTTTGAAACAGTCTGGCCTTTCCCAAAAAGAAATGTTAAGATACTGCGTTGGGTGAAGGCTGCACAGAGACACTTCTCTTAGCAATAACACGACTGTCATCGACACATTTATTGAACAAAAGGAGATTTTTTTTTCCTTCTCGTGAGCTGAATGATTATTAATTCTGTAGGACAGATAAGTATCTTAAATGGATTTAATCCAAACTGGATATTTTTAGCTAAGAGATGTTTTCATTGCACAGTGTTTGCATTGGTAGATTTTTGCTATCATTTGTTATGTCACACTTTGGTAATGTGGTTTATTAAAACAGTGAAAAGTCCAATAATGGTAGTTCCCCCCAAAGGTGGGTCCACATGATCTACTTTCCCAGAATTTAGTCTGTTTTCAGAGTTTCTAAGTATGGTTTGATTTTTGAAGTATTTTTATTCCTGCTTTATGGGATACAAAATCCGAGATAAAAAACACCAGATGTTAGGGAGTGATGAGAAATTTGAAGAGAATATCTCTTTAAAGAATTATGTGATACATTTTCATCGTGTGCCTCTTAATCAGTAGCGATCTTCAAACTGACAGGAATCCAATTTCTAGGGCAGTTGGGCTCTAATTATCCTAATAACATTTCTGAATGCAGCTAATAAACAGATTCTAGATAAGGCTTTACAAACAAGTTGCATAATTAATTATTTCCCTGCTCACATGTTGAGAAACGAACTGAGGGCTAATGAAAGGCAACCCCCACCTTATGTCAGTGTATTACCTGTATCTTTTATGTCGAATCCCCTGAAAAGGGGAAAGCAAGTCTGAGATACTGTTGGCACCCTCTATGATTGTCCTGGTCAACACACTTCCTACTGCCTTTTGCTGTTGCCAAAACAGAGCCCTTGTGCAGAATTTGAAGGCAAAGAAGGGGAAGGGGAAGGAGCAACGAGGCATCGTTGTGTTCTTCCCAGTGCCATCTTCCTACCACAAGTCCCTAGTGGTTCACGTCATCCCCACTTTCCTCCATGTGCCGAAGCTCTCTTCCCTCCAAGACACCAAGACTGCCTGTTGGGATTGATGTTGGCACGCGCTGTCCCCAAAGGGTGACCACCCCTTGTCTGCTGTTGGCCACGTCCCGAGTGTGGTGGGGAGTGAGCGGGGAGTTAGGCACTGTGGGCAGTCGTGGGCCACGCTCCAGACCTTAAGCCCAGACCTGAACAGCAGCAGCGCAGAATGAGATAACCTGGAATAACTGCCGGAATGTTACCATGGATTCCCTAACAGATCTCTGTGTCTGTCTCAAGTCTTATGCATACTATGCATGTCCTCTGTTCCCAATCTTACTTTCAAGCTGTTTTCTGTGGAAATAAGAGGTGTTTAGTCCCCAGACACAATTTGTCAGTGGCCTTCCCAATGCTTTTGAACCTCTGGCTCCCAATTCCAGTCAAATGCACTGGAGAGGTGGGGGCTCTGGCAGTGCAGCCCACTCTGCAGTGCGAGGCCAGGAGTGAAGGGAAGGCTTGTGCAGAGGATCGGGCAAGGAAAGGGCAGCAGCAAAAACTTGGTCTTGTTGTAACAGACTCACTCAGGGGAACGTCCCTATGGATGCTCCAGAGGTGGGGAGTTTTGTAGGTATTCTGCCTTTGTAGGCTTAAGATACTCTTAAGTAGAGTTGTGTGACCTGTGGATTACCTGAGACATGAAAGTCAATGGGAGTTTGTCCTTGTGACAGTCATAGCAGCTGACAACTACTTTGATTGATGAATACGCAGATGTTGTTTGTGCTGAGTCTTAATGTGAACTGAGCTAAAGCGTCAACCAGTGACTCTTTACAGATCTATAGATCAGGCTCCATTAGTTCCAGTGCTCAGAGAACTATTGTCTTAAACCTGTAAATAACCTGTAAATAGATGGAGCAAGATTGAATTGATTGTGTCTTCTCATTGCATAGGCAGTTCTGATTGTGCTTTTCAACCTTTTATGTGAGGACATGTTGTTAAATTCATTGAAATATCTATTCTATTACCTTGTGAATATCCCATTTGGTTTAATGGATTAATTTTGAGTTTCTTAGGTAAACTATTTTGCTTTATCATTGGGGAACCTACGATAATAAATGAGAATGCAGAAAAATGCAGACAGAAAAGTTCAGAAATAAATCAAATTCAAAAACATAAAATTTGAAGGCTGGTACAGGAATATGGCTTTTATAAAAAGTTAAATCGCTGACATAATGAAATGAGAGAGAAACAAGATTTTGGAAAATTTCCGCAGCTCCTGTTCTTTTAAGGAGAATTGATCATACGGGTGAGGTGTTATATTGGACTTGATGGGCTTCTGGTATAGGTTCAGTTCCTACAGATAGCTGCGTAGGTTAGTATTTAATATACGCACCCATGCATTAACATCGCTTAGTATTTTAGTATTAATTCTCACTTCAAAAACAGGTAAAAACGGCGCCCTTATCTTACCCGCTGTGTATTTGTTTTGAGGCGTTGCCGCGGGCTCGGCCAAGGCTTTGGCGTTACCGGGGATTCAGGAGGCCTGAGGTGGCCCCGTGGCAGAGCTGAGCCACGGGTTACGGGTGGGCAGCGCTGAGCTGCGGGTTGCGAGTGCAGAGCCGGAGAAGGAGCAGTAACAACCACAACCACGGGGCCAGAGAGCGTCTCAAGCGGCCTGTTGTGTCACGGATCCCACTAGTGGGAGTGACAACTACGCTGCAGTTCGTAGCGTGTTAAACGAGAGAGTTCTCCAAGTTGCTGTAAGGTATTAATATTACAGCTGAATATTATAGCGGTGGAGTCTCCTTCTCTGGAGACCTTCTAATCCCGCCTGGATGCCACATGCTCTGTGCCCCATGCTCCGGGTGTCCCTGCTGGAGCAGGGGGGTTGGACTGTGTGATCGCTACAGGTCCCTTCCAACCTCCCAGCTATTCTGGGATTCTGTGAAAATGTGCTGGAAACAGGTGCTAAAGGAGGGTTTGCTACCGTGGTGATCTGTGATTTAAAGGACATTCTGGAATAGTTGTGCTTAGATGTATATGCCCATTTTCTTGAGCTGGATAATAAATGGCCTATCGCTAAGGGTAGGCTAAATTGTTCTGAATCCCTACTGATTTCAGGTGGTTTTTTTAAGCCTAATCCTGCAGCAAGTTGTGTTGCTGCCTGCGGTGAGAACTGAAGTGTGGATGGATGGTTAATGTGCTTTCTTAAATTGTACTTCGCTGCAGGAGTTCAGTTACTGCTGAATCTGAGTCTCTTTTAGACCCTAGATGTTTTTGAGGAGATGATGGTCTGGAATCATCGGTTTAGGCCATTAGCTGAATTTCCTCCTACATTTCAGTCTTCTCTGAAGTTGTTAGGCAGGAGTCTGTGTGAAATAAAGACTTCTCAGGATGAATGAGTTAATGTTAAATATGAGTAACCTACGTCTCTGTACACGCTGCGAAAGGCTTCCATGTCAGTGGGGCTCTTGGCTCAAGTGCTCCTAAAATAAAAGGGAAGGAAAGAAAGGGGGAAGGTCTGCACCAAATCTGAAAGAATTGGCAAAAAGGGAATGAGGAGAGCTGAAAAAATGAAAGAAATGTTGGAATATTACTAGTAGCCCAGGGTCTAGCAGATAATATAGCTGATTTAGATGCCTCTGGTATGTTTTCAGGACAAAGTGCTTTGATAGTGAAACTCCATTTAGTGACTTAAAGAGAGGAAAGAGCTGTCAGATTAGAAACAGGAGGGTCTTTGATTGCTTCATGCAAAATATATCCTGGGGAAGCTTAGTGTAAAAAGACACGTGCAAATAATTTAAATTTGCATCTGAAAGCTACTCTTCATTTATTTTAACGCAATGTTAAGGCGACACTGACCGAATACTTACTAGGTTCCTAAAGGAACCTAACTTTGGGAGACTGAAACTGTGCAAATAGGCCGCAGACATAATGTAGTATGGTTTGTAATGAGGAAAAAATATTTCCTGTCAGAGCTGGTAACTGAAGGAGCTGAAGGAGCAGAGCTGAAGGAGCACAACTGGCTCTTGCTCTGCTAGATGCCTGGCAACCTAAACGCAACTCTGACATCTGTATCTGCAAGAACATTTGTTTGGACTTATCTTTTAAAATTTGACAGGAACAAAATTCTGCTACAAGTGTGTCTGTTATCCCGTGAAATTCCTCTGGGATTTATCATGATTTCGATGGTGTTCCGTGCAGCAGGTCAGGCAGTGCTGCTGCCGAGGCCTGAGCTGAGCCCATCTGTGCACAGCAGCCCCAAAGCTGCAGGACAAACAGGCAGCTCTGACTTCCCTAGTCTAGATGGGACAAGCCAAAAGGGGGAGCTTTTCTTCACAGGAGAGGGATGAGGTGGATGAACTGAAAACGTCTTTATTTTTGATCCAGAACGTCCTGTGGACACGTTGTGTGTTGCTCCCCCTTCCTCTTACCTGACCTACGCTGTTCTGGCTTCCCAAGGCCTATGGGAGAGATACCTGTTTTGCCATGGAATGGTTCATAGTTCAGACCTCTCTGATGATGATATACTGTGCTGTGTAAGAAATGATAACTGCTTTTGTCTTTGTTTCCTTTTAAGATGTTTGTCATTAAGAAAGTGGGCAGGTTCTATGCAATAAGACTATACTACGCTGGATATACCTGGGAGTTGGGAGGTGCCAGATATCACAGACACACAGAATGGTTGAGGTTGGAAGGGGCCTCTAGAGATCATCTAGTCCCAGACCCTTTCTTGTCTGAAAGTCAAAAAAGATCATCCCTCAAATAAATATAGTATATAGTTATGAATTATTTTGTTTCCATTTTCAGGATAGAGTTGAGAAAAGGAAAAAAAAATCTTGGGAAAATAAAAAAGAAACAGGAATGTAAAATGAAACAGAAACACCAACTACCTGGCTGAGAGGACTCGGAAGATGACTGAATTCAGGAATGAGTCAGCTGCCATGGGAATTGCTGCACAACATAGCCCATAGAAAGCTTACAGGAGTTCGAATATTTCCTTCCCATAGCAGATGGAGGAAATGTATAATTTTCCCTCTTTAATTTTATTTGCATGTAAAATGTTTTATAGCAGGAAAAAGATTTCCTTTCTTGAACATGTCTCATTGGATAAGCATAGCCAATTGATTAAAAACAAAATACAAATCTGTAGAACCTTTATTGCTTCCTTAGATTGTGAGCTTTTTCCTAATTATGCACAATTATTTGTCCAGCCTGAACTTCATCGAATATCGAGGCAGTGCAAATAAATAAGTGAATCTGTAGCTTTTCCATAGTAAAAGCTGAGAGGAAAGATCCAGGTTGTCCCAGAAGAATCTGCAAGAATTAAGAACAGAATTAAAGTTTACCTCTTTCTGCTAACATATAAATACTAGGCATTAGTGTTTATTTCCCTTATCTCCAAAGCAACAGCATAATATCCTCAGTCTTTCAGTCCAGGCTGTTTTTTTTCTTTTTATTTTTATTTATTTATTTTTTTTGCATCCCCTTCAAGATTTTCTTTGCTTCACTTATCTGATTTTCTGACTAAGAGAGTCTGGCAGGCAATGATGCTAAATTTAAGTGCTTCAGATTTTACTCTTTAACTATGAGTAACAGGAAAAGATGCCTCAAAGTCCCTGACTTAGGTTTTACCTCACCTGACTTCTGCTATATTGTTTAAGTTTGAGATTTCTACAGAATCTGGGGCCCCCAGAATCTGGGGCTTCCAATATAATACATATTTCTGTATTCTGTTCCGAACAGAATAGGTCTATAACATGACTTGGACATTACAACACTGTAGTACTTCAATCTTTATCTCCCAGGTTTTTTTGCTAACACATAGAACCCACAGCCATAAGCTGTATTTCCACTTGATAAAATGCAATGAGAGGGGTCCACAGAATAGGCCACATGATAAACCTGCATACTGAGCTAATGAAATCAGGAATTATGCAGTGCTGAAGGGAGAGGGACAGATGACACAGGATATAGGCAACACACATGTGTTTGTATTTCCCAGATGGATTCATCTCTGAGATCATAGAGCATACAAGGAGGTAGTGTTTTTCCTATTCCCTTTGTGTTTTTTTCCCCTCATCAGCTCAGTAAGAAAAGCATTTGCCTAAGCAATGAGAGTCTTGGTTTCAGCTCTTTGTCAACCTTCAAGTGCTTGATCTTACACCTATCGAACAGTGTAAACATTAGACAGTCTTGTTTCTCCTTTGAAGCTGTGTGCTTATATGTAATCAAATATTGCTTGAGCCAGAAGAGAGACTCTGATTGCTGCAGTACTTGAGTTTAATGCACTCATGAGTGTTCTCTGGCACCAAGGCCAACAGACTTGGAATAACCTGTTTCCTCAGTATTGAAGTTTCTTATCCTGCTGAATTAGGTGTCTGCATCCAGACAGTCTGTTAGGAATGGTCCCTGTGCTTTCCCTTTAGCCAACCTGGAATGTTTGTGGGTCTGTTCAATATGTGTGTAATCTGTGTAACTTGGTAGCAAGTGTCAGTAGAAGGTGGTTTGCACTCCAGTCCCTCTGTAAATGTTCCATGGAGCAGTGAGATTTTCAAGGCTTTCCCATCACAGTTCTGCCTGTCCTACCTAACTTTCATGGCATCACTTATTCCACATGTGGTGAAGCAGTTTGAGGAGAAGCTAAAGAGTATCCAGTAACCTCTGGTTTTGCAAATTATGGAGGTCAGATGTATTTTCGTCTCCTCTGTCCACTCCCCCTCACCAGTTTGTGGGAATGCTCTGAGCACTATGTCACTGGTAGCAGCATTGCTGGCATCACTGCTCTCTAATCCTGTAGCAGGTGGAAACTTGGCTGGGAAGTCCCACACTGAGTGGGGGCTGAAGTGCCACGTAGGTGCTGGGGAGAAGCTGGGGTAGACTTAAGTCCCCTAATTTTTTTTTTTTTTTTTTTTTTTTTTTTTTTTGTGTGTGTGTGTGTGTATGTGGTTTTGTTTGTTTTATTTTTCATTTGTTACCAATGTAACCATGTTAATATTGGCTTAGTCTATTTTGGTGAGCATAGCACGTTTGTATTAATGCCATCTCTCCAGGCTGCCATCTCTCTTCTGTGTTAAACACATTTCAAAATGCAGCACTGTGGAGCTGAAGGGCCATGTTGTACAAAGGCTATAATATGTGGGCATTACTTTTCCTTACCAAATTGACGAATTGAAAGTCTCATCCTTGGACTTTGTCCTGTCTTCTTGCTGATCTTACTTTCACATACATCCACTCTAACTTTTACTTGACTGTATGTGAAGTGACGTACAGGGGACAAACAGTCCCAGCTTCATTTGTACCATAAATGATCCTGAGCAGACCATTACCACTAGGGAACAAGATCTTGGACTGGTAATAGATGTTCCATGAAGCTTGGATCTGGCTTGATATCGGTAGTGGCTAGAAATGCATAGCAAATACTAAGAACGATCAGGAAGATAAGAGAAAACAAAACAGAAAACAACATGTAAAGTCATATTTTGTTGACATCTTGTATACCAGCATATCAAAAGGATGCAACAAATTTGAAAAAAAGATCTCAGAAGAGCAGTGGGATAATTAATAGTACGGAGAAACCTCTATATGAGGAGTGATTGAGCAAGTTGCCCTTCAGTGGGGAGTGGAGAGGGATGGATGTCTCAGTGGGGGGCATGTGGTAATCTGTGCAATCAGTGTGATGTACGAAAGGTTTGTAGTCTTTCCTTCCCTTGCAAGAATGCAGAGATATCAGATTAAGTCAGTACAGTGAAGTTTAAAGCAAAAGGAGCCACTTCTTCATTCAGTAGGTAGTAGGTTGTAGGACTCCTAAACATAAGATAGGGAGAATGCTCAAAGTTTGCGTGAACTCGGAGCATGCACACATTAGTAACTTACTTATTATTTATTATACTTATATATATACTTACTTATTATTTATTATACTTATTATTAGTAACTTAACTTACAAAATCTCTTGTAAGTTAATAAATATGCAGAAAACTGTATCTGGCTCTGGAAATTTCCAGCCTGAATGTGGAATCTGCAAGTGTATCCAGGGGACTAGTGTTTATTCTTGCAGCTTTTTTTACTCTTCCCTAAATATTTATGTGTGGCTGTTGTGGGAGCTAGATGGATCTTTGCTCTGAACCAGTGCAGTTTGCATCTTTACACAAGTAAAGGGGAAAAAATAAAAATGCTGTTGGAGGAATTAAAGTAGTGACTATTCAGAGTTTAGTTTATTGACTGTAGATGAAAGCTGCTTGAAAAGGTGAGATGATTCCTTTTATATTATTGCAGGTCGCACATTTAGATGAAGAAACCAGCAAATCTTTGCCTTGCCAGTCCTCAGTCCTTTTTGCCTGTGACTGTATGCATTTGTTTTGGGTGATTGTGCATTGTAGAAGTAAAACATTTTGCTAGGAAAACTCTAAAGCTTTTGATACCTCTTCACACATCTTGCTTGAGACTAAAATTAAACTAATTAAAGAGAGCGAAGAAGTGAAGTAGATAATGTGGGGGATAAGGGTACTAACAGGCACCTGGGGCTGCCAAAGTGTGTGCATACCTTCAAACAGGGACCTCTTGTTCCCCCCTCTAACTGTAACTAATATTTGCTAGTTACTAGATGTGATTCATAAGTTTTTATTTAAACGACAGCGTTAATTATAGCTTGAAGAAACTGCTTTATAATTACTTAATATTTTGGGTGAAACGCAGTGAGTGACGGCAGCGGGGGATGATGAGAAGCGCGTTTCCTTTCCCGGGAGCTGTTCCTGCGGCCGCGCGCAGCACCGAGACCCATCCTGTGTCCGCTCCGGCTGCTGCGGTGTCTCCAGGGATGATTCCCCTGCCCTCCCTCACCTGAGCCTTTCGGCTCGTGGCACTCACTGCCCAAAAAACCCTGGCAAGTCACAGCAGTAGCTCGATAGATGCTGGGAAAGAGTTGTGATCTCTCCTTCCGAAGGAGTGTGTTGCTGTGAAGAGCGTCTTGTGAGACATTTTGGGGCTGAGAACATTGCATAAATATTTTAGTCAAATCAAAATTTATAAAGTGACATTTTAAATACTCTGGGAAAGCGTGTTATTTCTGTAAATTGTCTGCTGGCACCTCTCTCAGCCCTGCTCTGTGTTTTAACACGACGTAGAGGATTATCAGCCAGTCCAAAATAAATCACTTTGTAGAGGAGTCCTCTGACTTAACAAGTTATATTTTATGAAACCCCAACATTATTTACCGAATATTTGCCACTTTTGTTATTGCATTAATAATATTGAGTTAACACATTGGCTTTGTGTGTGGCTTTCCTTTGCTCCCTTTAAATTCTAAGTGAGAAGATAATGATGCCATTAACAACTCTGTGCAAGCGTGACACTGTGTTAGTTCTGCTGCACTGAGGGCAGCTGCGTCTTCTCATTTAATTGACTTTGTTATGTTTGAGTGCATAGAGACCAGGGGAAGTTAACGTGCCCCATGTTGAGTAAGAAATAATCTTGAGTGTTGAATAGAGATCAAATCACTATACACTGCTTTTGTTAAAGAGAATAGGCTAGCTCTTAAATGTTTTAAAATACAGAAGTCATGCAGATTTGTCTAACTTTTGCATTTAAGCATGTCAGCCCTTTGCACTTCACTATGAGTGAGTACTCAATATTTTGTCAATACCAGTATGTTAATTGAATTTGCAGTGTGAACATCTGCAATAATCTTCGTTAGTTTTCCCTGGGAAGACATGAAAGTGTTTTCATTTCCTTCCACTCACATCACAGGAACATCTTTTCAGTTTCTCAGGTTAGATGAAATGTCCTTCATGCTTCTTCTGCTGCCTTCACAGTCTCCACATTGTATACAGACTGAGTCATTTTACTCTTCAAATATTCAGTATATTTGGTAGGTTTTTAACTGGGTCACTCTGAGCTGTTTGTGCCAAGGATATTCCTTTTACAAATAGGAAATCAAGGTGATAAATCACTTCTGACAAATATATGCCTATTTTTAACATGAATTTTAATTAAGTCTGAAAAGATAAGATGTTTCAGGGATGCTGCTTCCCCTCTTCCCCTACTACCACATAACATCATGAAACAACAAAAATTAACTAATTTTTCCTTTCCTTTTTTTTTTTTTTTTTTTTTTTTAAAAAGCCCTGTCTGTTAAGATTGACCAGATTAACTAATTGGAATGTCATGTTTACAACTAGCTTAACCAGTTGTGCTGTTGGGAAGAGAAAGAAGGGCTCTGTTATCTCCCACCTCAGTATTTTCTGCAAATAATCCATTCTTCAGGAGTAAATGCTTGAGTTCATAATTCACAATACAAGGAGAAGTCCTGTTCACAACTTGGAAAAGACAGCTGGGCAATTCTTTAAATTCTTGAAACAGTTCTCTTATAGACCAAGTCCAAGAGGAGTGCAGTATATGGGCTTTTCCCTGCATGTTTGCCTCTTTGGTTGCTTTTAGGAAGCTTTTTGGAAAGATGAGGGACAATGAAAACGTCAAGCTTCTTGACAGTTTTCCACCCTTATTTGTCTGTCACAAAACTGAATAACATGGTTTAATGTTGCTTTATGGAATTTCAGTAGTAACAGTGTGATTAATATACATTGGGTTGTGTAGGACAGCGCTGTGGACTCATGTCTAGAAGGTTTTACTTTGCTTGGCCTACCTGTGGGAGCATGGTGGGCCTTTTGTTTGTTTGTTTGGTTGGTTTTGTTTGGTTGGTTTTGGGTTTTTTTAGTAGAAATTTATTAGAATTGGAAGTCTGGGCCATCAAGACAGGTTTCCTTACTTATTTCGCCAAACCACAAGTGAATTTTTCAAACCATAACTTTTAAATAAGCTGTTAACTTGATGAAATGTTAGATGTGTCCTTAAAAAGGAGGAGGAAAAACCATCCTAATAATAATGATAATAATAATAATTAAAAAAAAAAAAAAAAAAAAAAAAAAAAAGCTAAGCTAACTGATCATTTTAAGGTACAATGTTGAGCTTATCTTCCAGCATACATGTAGCACGGGCAAGTCACAACCAGTCAGAAAAGAGAATTTCTGTTGTTAATGACCTGGCTTTGACTGGTGTTCTCAGTATACCTGGAAGTGCATCTCACATTAGCTGATTAGCTGGATAGAGAGCATAAGCATGTGTATGTTAGCAAGCCTTCTATTACATGGTAAAAAAAAGAAAAAAAGAACAGAAAAAGAAAAACATTTTTTTCTCCTTGTCATGTCTCTTCATGCTTTGTGTCTGATAATAATTTTGTCTTTCCCTTTCAGTGGAAATGAGATTGTTCCTTTTCAATGCAGCTGTCAACCTGGGCTATTTATTCTTCTGCATGTGTGTTTGGAGTGGGGGTAGCACAAAACTGCAGTGGTACAAGGGAAAATGAATGAAAGCTCTTTAATCAAGCTTGGAAGTCTTAAACCAAACTGCAATGGCCAATTTCTCTTGTTGGAAATATTCTGAATGTTGACCTTTTTCTTTATTTTGTGTTCTGGCAGCTTCTAATAAAACATCCTGTGACAGGCGCTGCTGAGCTGGTGTATGAGACACTGCCTCCCAGCGCTGGCCAGAGCTGCACAGTTATCTCCTGGGGGGAGCCAAACCTTGAGAACCGAGGGGGAAACGTGGCATATGAGCAGGGTGGCAAGCAGAGGAAGCCTCTGGGCGCACAGGGAGTACCAAAGGGAAGGCTGGAACTATGTCTGGAATGACAGGCATTTAGAGAGCCGGCCCATTGGAAAGCACCGACAGCTCCTGCTCTGTTGGGTTTGGAGGGATTGCGCTGGGTGGGAGCTCAGCCCAGGCTTGTGAAGGGCTTGGGGTGCCCGCACACTGTGGGGAGAGCAGGGGTATGGGGCATTGGGCAGGGAGACCTGGGGCTGCTGGAGAGCGGTAGCTGCCTGGTGGGAACAGGGTGAGGGAGCAGGAGATGGTTTGAGAAGTGCCGGGCTGGGAAGAGGCAGCCGCAGCGGAGCAAACGCTGGGGTTCACAGCTCGCTAGTTGCTTAATCGCTGTCAGCTGGAGGTGCTTCGTGCTGGGCTGGCCGAGGCAGGTTGCAAGAGAGAATTTAAGAGCAGGGCTATTGGCTGTAAATTTTTTTTTATTTTGCTCTTTTATTTAGAAGGGCACTTCCCCCGCACTCCCATAGACACTGGAGGCAGCACAGAGAGGCTGGAGGGCAGTGGAGAAGCAAAGGTGTTCACAGCTGCCTGCTGAGGAGAGGAGAGCTCTCTGGCCTTTGTATTTCAGTTCAGCTTTGCTGAAGAGTTTGCAGGACTCTAAAAAGGCAGGAAAGCAGCAAGAGATGCTATATACAGTAACATCAAAGGAGTGAGTCAGGAGGCACCTCACAGCCCCAAGGAGTGGATCAAAACCTTCCTAATGAAAAAGAACAGAGGAAGGACGGCGAGACGTCGCAGACGTCTAGAAAGTGGGACGTGGGGAGGGAAGGGCTTTTTCTTTTTGAAAATGCAAAAAGTAAACTTTTTGTGAACAGCTTTCAAAATTCAATATTAAACAAGGCCTTTGCATGCTGCTTCCCTCACAAATAGCAAAAAGAAAGCAAGCTGAATCTTGAGAAATATGTCAAAAGCCTCAGCAAAAAATAGAAAGTGTTTGTTATAAGAAAACAGTTTTGTATGCACAACACGACAATTTCAAACACTTTGCTTTGGATGGAATTCTTCTTTTGGAGGGAAAACATTCGCAGCAAAGTAAAGTAGGTTACAATTAATCTGAATCTGAACAAAGAGATCTGCTTGGTGCCAGTGTCTGTTCATTATCCTTTGCAGTGAAGTTCCTGTTCAGGTTACATAGCTGTTCTTGGGGTATGAGAGACTAAGTGTGGTGTTCCAGAGATCACCTTCAGCTCCAGTTTTTCTGTTGTTCTGTCCTTCTGTGTGAGGAAATGAGCTATAACTCCATCAAAACAAAGCATATTTTCCCCTTCTGTCTTTTGAGTGATCATCCAAATGGAAGTAAAACAGATGCCTTGAAAATGATGGAGAAAGTGCTGCTCATAAAAGTGCTTGATTTCTTTCTTCTGGGCTGGTCTTTGATATATCTTGACATGTCTGAACTTTTTAACTCGGAGGAATAAATACTGCCTCCTTCCATTTATTTATTTTAAAATTCCAAATACATTAACTCTGCATGATCAGTGAGTAGCCGTCACAGGCATGATGAATGGTGCTGAGGGTCACCTTATTACAAACACACCATGGTTGTGTTCCTTGCACGACTGACTTAATGTCTCCCCTCCAATACTTTCCCCTCCCCAGACATTTATAAGCTGTGTCAGGTCCCAAGAGATTGAGGTCTTAATTTCAGAAAGAATAGGAATTGTTTGAAAAGATCATTTGCCTTCAGAAACCAGAATGTCACACATTAATGCTTGAATTAATGCGACTCTGAAGAAAAAAAAGAAGAGGCAGAAGAAAATGAGGGTTTTCTTGCATCGCTGCCTGGTGCTGAGTGAAGAATTAAGATGAAGCCATTCACTGTGTGATTCAAACCAAAATTAGATGCTGATGTGCAAGTAGATACTTGAGTGAAGGGCTGTTCACTTCGCAGGCCCTGTTATGATCATTCCACTAGGGCTCTGAAACAAACTTTCTTCCAATTTCAGCACTACTGTGTCCTGTGAGAGTATCCGTATTGGGCTGGACTTGAAAACTATCAATGTGAAATAAATAGCTGGTTTTCAACATCTTATCTCATTCCTGAGTTTCAAGGATAACTTGATATTTGGGAGTATTTGTTTATTCAGGCTGTGTGCCAAAGCATTATTAATGCATTTATTCA